>JADFUC010000187.1:0-84046 GCA_019722365.1 Lithospermum erythrorhizon
ATCAGTATTACTTCGTTCAGTTACACGTATTGCTGAACACCAAGATGCAATAGAGAGTTTTGTCTTTGTTAATGTCAGTCATATTTGTTATTGCATCCATCGATTAGTGACACAATTAATGAGGTTGTGTAGTCTTTACCACCAGGCGGCCCATTGTGGGTGTGTCGTTCTGACCAGTGCATTTACAATTTTGGCCGGAAGCGTGGGTTTCATATTCTTTGGTTGTCTGTGTGGTTGTAGTAATCTCTAGGTTGTGTTCTTTGAGTTATGCAGTTAAGTCTTTTCACAGGTCTAAGTCTTTCTTTAGTTTTAGAGTATTTGTTGAAATTTGCCATGATAGTGGAGGCAGTAGAGGACATTACATGAGAGGTGCCCGTGGTAGACCGAGGGGTACTAGAGGTAGAGCTAGAGGTGGCCGACGTGCCGGTGGAGTTGTGGGCGCGAGTGAGCCCAGTGTGGAGCAACAGAGTTCCGGAGTACACCCTGATTTCCAGTTGACCCTGTTGCTGGGGATGAGTTACATGTTGAGGAGGATTTGGTACATGCACAGATGGCGTCCGGGAGGCGATATTGAGTAAGCTTTTGACCGGTTTACGAGAGAGATCCCCCAAAGTTCTTTGGAGTAGGTACCGTCGAGTTTATCAGAGACACAGGAGACCTATTTGAGCCGATGGGTATTGAGGTGAGGCGGGGGTGAGTTCGCCCGACACATTTGTATGAGAGTGCTCGCGATTGGTGGGGTAACCTACGACTATCTCTGACTGCTAGAGGGGAGGACCAGGTGACTTGGGAGCGCTTTGTAGCGCTGTTCAGAGAGAATTATTGCATGAGTACCCACATGGCTGCTTTAGAGAGGGATCTGATTTTGATGACTCAGGGTGATCGATCTGTTGAGAATGAGAGGCGATTTAGTGAGTTATGTCGCTAGCTTCCCGGTAGCCACACCCGACCCCGAGAGCCGGAGGATTCCACAGTTCGAGATGGGTTAATATGGGAGATTCGACACCATATATCCTTGATGACTTTCACCAGTTTCCACGAGTTGAGGCAACTTGCATTGAAAGTAGAGATGGAATTAGGTGAGCTTTGAGCAAGAGAGTCGAAGAGAGATACGGCGGGGCGATTATACAAGTGGATCATCTAGTTCGAGGTTCCGGAGGAGGACTTTTCGGCCGCTCATCTAGCTGGTCGTTTCAGTGCACCCGTTCGCCCGAGCTATTCATGACTTCTTCCGTACGGATATGCCTTTGAATGCGGTGGATTTGAAGGGTGTCACTGATGTTCCGGTGACATTTGATGTTTCCGTTGTGTGGGCGGGTCGCGAAATGCGGATTTTCGAGAGAGAAGATGATTTGCTTTCGATGTCGTGATGCGGACATTGCGGCGTCTCGATATTCTAGAGTGGGCGGAGCCGATTACATCTTCACCCGGCCACGGTCGTGGGAGGGAGGGTATCATGGGGAGCGGGGAGGGAGGATTTGGAGGCCGGAGGTCGGGGTCGCGGAGTTGGAGTACACAGGGGAGGCGCGGAGTCGCGGCCAGGCGGTCTTGTGAGGCGGATCGATGCCGTTACTCGAGGAGGCCTTGGGTGATACTCTCTAAGTCGTGAGTACTTTGTTGTTATGTGATCACGGTAGAGTACTTTTGATTCACGGGCTACTCGGTTGGAGGAACTACTTGATAAGGGGTTTGTCGGGACCCAGTGTTTCTCAGGTAGAATGCGCCGGTTACGTTTTGTGAAAAAGAAAGATGGTACATTGAGGTTGTGTATCGACTACGGTGGTTGAATAAGGTTACCATCAGAACATTATCCGTTGCCGAGGATGAATGTTTTTATTTGACCCCAGGGGTGCAGTATTCTCGACAATACATTTGAGATCCGGGTACTACTGGGATTAAGGAGAACATTCCAGTAAACTTTAAGTCCGGTATGGGCACTATGAGTTTATGGTAATGCCGTTTGGGTTGACTAATGCGCAGCGTTCATGGATTTAATGAACGCCGGGTGTTTGGGGAGTTCACGGATAAATTTGTGATTGTGTTTATTGATGATATTACGATACCTCAAGGTGATGCGGAGGAGCACGAGAGACACTTCTTGATTGTGTTGGGAGCGACAGGCGGCACCAATTGTATGCTAAAGTTTAGTAAATGTGAATTAAGTTTGGAGAAATGCAGGTTCTTGGGTCGTGTTATATCGGTGAAGGTATTTGTGTGGACCACCGGAAGGTGGAGGCTTGAGTAATTGGGAGGCGACTGCCGAGTGTGGTGAGGTGAGGAATTTCTTGGGTTTGGTGTCTGGGGAGGTTTTATCGGAGATTTCTCGTTGATTGCCTGGAGCTTTCAGGTGACCAGTTGACAGGGGAAGGGAGTTCCTTTATTTGGGATGAGGATTTGTGAGGTGTTTCAAGGAGTTGGCGAAGTTGACTCTTGCGCCGGTTTTTAGCTCTACCGTCGGGTTTGAGGGTTTAAATGATCGGCCAGTGATGCTTCGCACCGGTGGTTGGGGTGTATTGTTGATGCAAGGTAATGGGAGTGATTGCCTATGCTTCGGCGGTTGAGAAACCATGAGTGTTAATCACGGAATGGGAAGTAGGACCCGTAGGCTTTACCGTTTTAGCGTTGCCTCGGAGTTGGATAAATTCACAATGTATTTCGTGTATATTAGATGCCTACTTGAGTACTTATATATTCGGATGAGTCGCTTTGCATTCTTAGCTCGGTACGGTGGAACTTGAAGAGGATCTCACCTTTGAGGAGAAACCGGTGAGGATTCTTGATCGGAAGGAAAAGGTATTGAGGAACAAAGTGGTGGCCTTGGTGAAAGTGTTGTGGAGGAATCAGCGCGTAGAGGAGGCGACATGGGAACGCGAGGATGATATGAGGAGCCGTTACCCGCAGCTTTTCGCGTAGGGGGTAAGTTGTTTTGTTTTATGTACTTTATGACTTCGAGTTGTTTCTGTGGGTCTTTCTCGTGGTTGTTGAGTTGGGAAATTTCGAGGGCGAAATTTTTATTAGGTGGGTAGACTGTAATAACCCGTTCCATATGTGCATTATTATAAAATTAGTTGGGGCTAGAAGTTAAGTTTATGTTCGAGTTGTGTTGTTAAACCGAGACGAGAAACTAGACCGAAAACCGAGCAGACCTTGTAGTCTAGAAATATCTTTACCTGGCTCATTGTTACATTTAAATCATCCATCAAAATCCCCAATCTCGGTTTTCTCTAGGAAGGCCGAAATCCTCTAACCTCCCCCAATCTTTTTTTTTCATTTTCTTGGTAGGTCTTGTTGGAATTCACTCCATGTCTTTGTTCTTCATCTCGATCATTTTAAGGTATGATTTTATCTTCAAATCTTGACATTTTTGAGCTATAGTTGACCGTTTGTATGAGTTTGACTTTTGTTGACTTTTTGAGATTTAAGTTTTAGACTTTACGAAATGGTAGAAGATGTTACATCTAAGCTTGGATATTGTGAGTGAGGTGATTATGGTTGATTTTTATTGGTTTGAAAAGTGTGAAGTTTATAGTTGACTTAGGGGTTGACTTTTCCCCAATCAAACTTTAGTTTTCAAAAGTATGTTAATGGACTTTAATGGAGATGTTTTGGAGTATGGGTTGTGAGGTTTGTGTGGTTGAAATTTGAGAGATTGTGAAATTTTAGTTTGGGCCAGTGGTAGTATTTGGGGTTTTTGGAATTTAGGTGGTTAATGATGGATATATTAAGTTCATGAAAAGTTGATATTGGGTTGAATAGAAGTTGTTTAAAGTGTTAGTATTTGGATGGAGTGATGACCGATTGGGTTGGGGAATGTGATGCTCGAATTATGTCGTTTTATTAATTAAGGGTTTTAACTCGCGTAAGTAATCTTTCGCATAAGTTCTAATTGGTAAGCAACGGTTGTTAAGTTGGATGGATTCTAAATAGAGTTATTAATATGGTAGTAACTTCAGTAATTATATCTAGGGTGTTTGATTAGGCGTTGAGCTTAGGAAGAGCCACGTGGATAATTAGTAGGCTATTGTTGCTAGCCAAGGTAAGTATTTATCACAGGTGTTGATTAACTCTTGATTACGGATATGTATGTGTATGTGTATGTATGTGATTTGTTAAATTATATGTTGAATATGCATTGTAAGGTTGAGTTGTTTGGGTTTAATGCGTAGCCTCATAGGTGTATAGGTGTTTTTGAGGTGATGTTGAATTCGTATTAGGAAGAGTTGTATATGGTTGATGGTGTTTGTTGAGTTGTATTGTCCGATTGTTGTCTTATACCTTAGTATAAGTTTGGTGTTTAACCGTACCTCGTTCTGATTCGGTGATAACGTAATAGAATAGGCGTAAGTTTCTCATACGGAGTTAGAGTTGATTATATGCGCATTAGTTGCTTGAAATCCGGACTTATATTGAGTTGTTTGAGTTGTTGAGTTGTTGAGTTGATAAAGTTGTTGAATTGTTGAGTTGTTGAGTTGATAAAGTTGTTGAGTTGATTGTGTTCTTGAATTGATTGAACTGTTGAGTTGTGATGTAAATGCATTTGTCAAATTGCTAGAGTAAAGTCAGTGATTGTTGCGTATTAGGTCTTTCTTGAAATGTCTGGTGGTATTGTTGATTGTCCTTTATTTTGGAATGTTATGCTAGTGGCCAGTTTGAATATACGAAATGATAATGAAATTGCCAATGACTTTATATCGAAGATCATAAAATTGCATAATATTATGCCTTATCTATTGTATGCGATATCAACTACGCGAGTACCTTATATGCGTGATTGGATGTTAATTTCATTCTTGAGATATATATATTCACTGGCTTAGCGACTTACCACATTAAGCTTTGGATGTTTCATTGCTAGGTTGGCCGAGGTGGTGTTGTTCGTCCTCGGGCTAGTTAAAGGGTGATTGTTCTTTAGAGCTTAGGTGAGCGGTGGAGTGGCGGTTGATCCACCGCGTCATTATTTGCTTTGGAGTTGTAGTTGGTTGTCTAGTTGTTTTTTGGGATTTAAGGCGTTGCATGTTGATTTTTTGTACTTGGGAGATATGATTTGTATGTTTGGTTGCTCTTACGTGGTTTTTTAATACCATGATGGATTCTTTTTCTTAAAATTGTTTTTGTGCATTTGCGTATTATTTTATTGAGTTGTTTGAGACGGGGTGTCTTTTAAATTTGAGTGTCATGATTGGTGACTCGGTATCAGTTTGGGGCCGATTGTAACCTCGGGCGTCTTAGGTACCTCGTTGATTGGTGATGAAAACATGTCGTAGGACATAAGTTTCTCACTGCGAGTTGAGGTTGATTATATGCGCATTAGTTGTAGAAAACCGGGGATGAGTTGATGAGTCTATATGATTGATATGAGTTGATCTGAGAGTTGATTGATTTATTTCGGTTGTTTGAGTCGATTAGTTGTAGTGTGGAGTTGAGTAGTGTTAGTGTTGAGAGTTTATAGTGTTTAGATTGAATTACAGTTGTATAGTCGTGGTGTGGCACAAGTTGGTGATAGAATAGAGTGTGGACTTATTTAGGTGTGTTGTCCATTTGTTTTTGGGAAATGCATGATTATCTTTGTTGAATGTTCTTTATTGAGGAAATATTTATATTTGGTTGTGAACTATAAATTATGCATTTAACAATGATACGGATGATTTTTTATATATAATGGCGCCATTTGCATAACATTTTGAAATACCCATCCCCCATCACATGCCAAAAGCAAGTGATTTTAAATTACACTAATCGAGTGTGGGTTAATGTCCACTCTTGAGATAAATGTAGCTTAAATTTACCCACATTATTTGTGGGCGGCATTTTTTTGTTGTCGAGGTTAGGGTAGTGCTGTAGTGTTTTTCGAGCATTCGAGTGATGGGTGCCTTAGAGCCTAGGTGAGCGGCGTGTGGCGATGAATCCTCACGGTCGTTGTTTTGGATTGTATTCGGTTGTCATATTGTTGTTCTATTTTGAGGATTTGTTGGTTGTTCTAGATATTTTGCACATGATGTTTTACATTTGTATGTTGTTGTATGTGTGTGGTTAGGAAATACAACGTGATTCAAAAAGCGCACTCTTGTCACATTTGTATATTGTTTTATGGGTTTTTGTTTGAGGGCGGGTGGGTTGGGTGCATCCATCGGCAGTGGTGACTCGGTGTCCGGGATTTGGACGATTCTAACCTCGGGCGGTGACACAGGGTGGAGTCGTTCTAATTTTGCATCGTAGCCTAGGTTTTGATAATTTTGGTGTCTGTATGGTTTATATTGCCTAGATTAAGATGGTCGAGGAGTTGCGATGTTTGATCTTCTTTTGGGAGTCGAATGCTCATGCTTTCCTTGACCGTTGGTGGTGAGGATGCCACCTAGAAGGTTTTGTTTAACTTCACGTGTGAGACCGCAGGGGAGAATTTAAGGATGAATCGTATTAATATTCTGAGCCAACATAAGGTTTGAAGCGATTAGTAAGTTTGGTGAATATATAATTGAAGTTGGATTAGAAAGAGCCTTACTGGTGTTTTCATTGATGATGTTTATTAAGAACGCGGTAATTGAGTAGATTTTATGCTACTGCGGATAGCGGTTGTGCAAGGATATAGAACTTTCAATGTCGAAACATGAGAATGAGGCGTTAAGATATGGATGGATAGGTTGGAATTTTGTTGGAGATAAAGAATATGCCAAGATCAGAGGACCAATCTCTAATAGTTTGGGTTGTGCCTTATGTAAATCTTAGAGTGTTAAGGGTAAGTTGAGGTGGAAATTTGTAGCGTATATTTGAAGGGTGTCGTGAGGGCAGCAATCACCACCTTTTTCCATGATCTCGCTAGCGCGGCCTTCCTTAAGCTGAATTGCAAAATTCTTTATTTTTAAATGTTGATCCTCTACAACTACATCAAGTGATCATCGAATTATGTTTTCCACTCGATTGGGCGAATCACAATAAGTATCACATTGGAGGAGCTCCGTTGAGATTTCGCTACAAGCTAGAACAAATTCAGTTTTTCAGTGAAATTGATCGTCCTTATGATCCAATGCAGCAGCTCAGTGGGACAGATGTAATAGTATGCTTATATCATGGTTATTGCACTCAATTGAACCTGAAATCGTTGAGAGTGTAATCTACTACACCACAACTGCAAGAATTTGGGAGTGTTCTCGGCCAAATCATGCTCGATTATATCAGATTCAGCGCGATTTGGGTCTGAATTCCCAAAGCAACAAATTGATTTTGCAGTATTTCACCCATCTCCAGAAATGATGGAATGAATATTTTAATATGATCGAGGTTGAACAAACTGCAGCTATGGATATTCGGAAATCTCAGCAACCTCAACAAGTTATGCAGTTTTTAATGATGATCCCTTTTCCCCCTCTCTTGATACTGTTGCAATTTCTTTTCACAAGAGGAGAAGCAACTTGAGATTTCTATTCGAACTCATGTTTCCCTGTTTTCTACTATGATGATTCATGAGAGCTATGTAAGTATGGTTTTAGGCCGAGAAATGCACATATACAGAAAGAATCATAGAGGCTTCAATCCTGCGATGAGGCCAAAGGGAACACCTATTTTATGGTTATTGCAATATTCAGGGGCATACTACTCAATGATGCTACAAACTTCATGGTTATCCAGCAAATAATGCAAAGTTGCTGCTCTATGTAGAGTAAAAGTGTTGTTAATGTTGCCGAAAAGGCAACAGTCTGCAGTTCACAAAGGTGGTAAATATGTTGGATAAGGCTTCTATTTCTAGAGCAATTCTCATGATACTCATGCCACTAGCCTTGAGTAGCACCACTCATTCTTCAACAAGTACAAATTACACATATTGTTCTTGGATCTTAGAATGGCAGTGCAACTGACCTATTTCTCCTCATTTGCATTTGTTTTGCTACTGCATATGAACCTGTGATTAATCTACCTATATTACAAGAAAATTTCTAGTGGATCTGATTCTATTTTTTTTCAAGTTCTGTTCATATTTGCAACATATTGTCACTCTAGGTGGTTCTCAATCTCCTGAAAGGAAAGAAGCAAAGCACCGTGTCTAAATAGTTATCGGAGGCAGGCAAATAGCGACTTCTAAGTAGAGTTGCCACCAGATTAGGTTCGGCTTCTTCAAGAACTTGGTGTATAAATCTCCACTCATTACTCCATTTGTCTGCTTTACATATTGCAAAGAACCCAGTATTTCACGAAAGAACAAAACATATTAACATTGATTGTCACTTTGCTAGATGGTTTGCTTCACTTGGTTCAGATTCCAACCTCATAACAGATAGTTGATATTCTCACAAAGATCTTGCCTTTCCCTCAACATCATTACCTCATTTTCAAGCTTGGGTTGCTCCGATCTTCCTCGCCACCAGCTGGGGGGGGGTTGGTGATGTTGAACTATCTGGAATACTAGCAATGCAATCAATTAGTTAAGCTGATATTAGGTTAGTTAGCAAGTGGTTGGAAGGTAATTTGACAATTTCCACGTATGTATTGAGAAGTTGATTTATATTGTAAATGAGAAACAAATTCATTCTAACTGAAATAGAAAAGAGCTTCAATTTCCCTCTTTCTAAGTTCTCTCTACTTTTTCTCTTCGTTCATCTTAATCAATTCATAGTTTAATGTCTAACAATAAATGCGAACGATAAGATATTCTTCACCAAGCGTATATATTGGAATTTGTTTGAGAACACAAGATGTCAAATTTAAGTATTTTTGTGTAGAACTTAGTTATCAAAGTCCTGCGGAAAAGGGTTTGCATTTCCTGAGAAATAATTAGATTTTTTGTCATTGGTTTTACAGGTTGTTGTTGTTAAGAATGGACCTTCTGGTTTCAAGAAGAACAACTTAAATTGTTAATTCAAAGGTACAACGTACCACTAGGAAACTAATATACATGGTTGTGTAGTGCCCTCCCAGCCTCCTTCGAGGGTTATTAATATATTTTCCATTTTTTCAGCTTCCTTTGCATTTTCATTTAAGCCTTAGTTCATACATTCGCTTGTGCTGTCTTTAGTTCTAGTTTTGTTTGGTGCCAACCCTCCATATTGGCGGGATCGCCTCACAGCAACTACGGTGGGGCGGATCTCGGCCCGCTTATGGTAAGTCACTTAAAGAGTTTGTATCGTCTCTTACATTGCTCGGATCCTCCCCCGTGTTTTCGTACATGGGAGGAATTTGGACAACTAGCAGCGAGGGGGGTGGATTGTACATGGACATCTCTTTGCAGGAACCTCTCGCATCCAAATGCAAGGGGGATTTGGTTCTCGAATCGGTCGAGGCGGTAGGATATACTCAAACATGAGTGGATCTTGTGTCTTCTTATCGAGAATTCAGATCTCAACTAGGAATTGTCTTGCCTGGACTTTTGTTGTCGTGGCGGTAGCTTCCCACTTATACTGACCCATCTTATCACCCTCGTCAGCCATTTTTCTTTTCCAACGAATTAAAGTTGAGCGCTGACCACTTGCTCATTGAGCAGCTTTCGTAGTAGTCGTCACACGAGATGTGTCGGTGAATCTCCGCGACGGTGAGGCATCGATTCGCACACGAGGATGAAGGAGGTCTCTCGATGATGGGATTCGGGTCTTCGGGCGACCCAGAAATTACCGTTGGGAGTTGCTTGATCCCCAACTGCTCCTCTCCTCTTGGAGTTGCTTTATCACGTCCTTGGGGGTTGTTACGTGTTCTGCTCTCCCAACTCCAAGCAGGAATCTTTAATCCTAAGCCATGAATTGAGTCCCGTTGTGGGTGACGGTATGCAGGCGCCCCAGGCTGGTGAAAGATCTCCCTCGGGAAGCTGGTACACACTTCGACCACAGCCAGTGGCGCTTTGGCTGACCCATTTGGTGAAATGTCCAGCTGCCATAATGGCATACCTTTTCCCCGAGGCGTCCTCTAGAGGTCCACACTATAAACTCCCCAACGATAGAAATGTATCGAGATAAGCATACTAACCATTTACCGTGTGTGGTGGTTAATTGAGGATCTTGCGTGCGGCATAAATCACATCTTCGTAGAAGTGGTCACAGGCATCCTTTGCTACGGATGGCTAGAATATCCCGATCATTAAGTCTTCTACGTCATGCTTTTCATTAATGTGGCTTCCTTTTATGCCCCCATGGTCTTGACCGCCCGTGAAACGCTTCTCCCGGTTCGTACTTTAGCGTGGACACGGAAAGATTTCCTATAGAGGACAACGTCCGGTGAGTGTACCTCGGCTGCCTCACAGATTTAGTTAGTAAACATGGGATCTCCGTTAATATTAGTGCTAGAAATTCCATGATAGTTTGGTACCATGGCTCAGTCGTCCCCAGCACCACTCCGGGGCATTATCCATTACACTCGCCGTCGGAAGGCCTCTTCTCTTACCCACTCTACCGTAGTGGATTCCGGGAGACTCTGCGTACGCGATGTGGCCAACTAGGATGACTTGTCGGCTCTTGATTCCTCTCTCGGGGAATGTCTCCCTGGCGGCCAAGATCGGAAAAAATGCAGCCAAGCTTGGACTACTCCTTGAAGTACCCTGACACTCGCTGGCCCATGAATTTAAAATCGCCATTCACATGACCCAGCTGGCTACTAAAATTACGTTGCTTATATGGATGTGCTCTGCCCCCAAAGCATTTGCTAATGAAAGACCATTGGAAAGTGCTTCATACTTAGCCTCGTGTGCCGTCTTTGTGAAGGAAAATCTCAGGGCATACTGTCTTTGTTACCTAGGGACCTGACAAGATCACACCCCGAGCCACACGAGATTCTTGTACATATAGTAACGGACCTTTTCTGGTGACCTAGATCACGTTGACAAACTTCGAGATTGCCTCCTCCTCCGGCCTGGGTGCACTCGACCATGAAATGCACTTGATACCCGTGCTTTGATGCGTTCGCGGCTTCTCTTTGGAGGTCAGGCTCACCGACTCTTTAGCCCCGTTTAGCGATCCGTCCGGATCGTTGGGGATTCTCAAGATTTGCCGTAGAGGTTGGTCGTGACTACCTCCACGGATGCCCCTCAAAGAAATGCTTGGAAAGCCGACCCGTGACGATAAGGGCATATACCAAACTACATCAAAGCGGTATCTTTGTGTCGGCTCCTCGCTGACTCGAGGATAACTGAAGTATACTGACCTCTGGACTTCTCCTCTTTCGGATGAGAAGCTGCGGAGGATGACTCGGAGATCGCGAACTAGAGCTCGGGGCGTCACTTGCAACAGTCGGGCCAACAGGCGGGAGATTATAGGTATACGCCCGACTCTGAATGACTTACCATGACTGCAGGTCCATTCAAATTCCTTCCCCTTGCCACGATGGCCTTGAAAAGGTGAGCTCCGATTCCCATGAGATATGAGCAGATTAGAGTGCGATCCTCCCATCGGGCATTGAGAAACTTTCCTTCTAGGTATTTGGAATGCGCATGGCTGTACGCGGCTATCTTATCTGGGTGGCTCTATTCCTTTGGTAATCATATATCACAGAAGCTTCCTAGAAGTCGCGCCAAAGGCCTTGACTGCTGGATTGAGCGAGGCTATACCTTCGAGGGTTGTCGAAGATCTCGTGGAGGTTGTACCGTGGTCATCCGCCTCCGGCTCTTGATGAGCATGTCGCCGGTATAAGCTCTTGATGTTCCGGCCCGATCGATTGGAGAACACCTTGTTGACCGTCCCTGCGATGCAGGCGCTGTAACGACCGCCCAGTCGGCATACTGGTGAGAATCATTATAATCTGAACACGAGTCACCATCTTGATGAATGAAATTTCGGTTCCAAAGAACTCGCGTTTTATCCAAAAATTTGATTTACAATTAAAATTCGGAAAAGAATGGTTTTTAAAATTTACAATCCATCGAGGTGATATTTAACCAACTTGACTCCATATACTCTGACATATCTCAAAAGATAGTAATGCCGACTTAAGAAATTTCACAAGCAGGAGTAAATACATTATCCGAATACAAAATAATTGTCGACAAGGCTAAAGTCGAAAATGAAATACAACAATCAAGAAACCGTTGACAACGCAGCAAAAGCGAAATTGTGAGGATCTCGGCCACCCGATCTTCACTAGCCCGCGAAATATAAACTCTCAAGCAGCCTCGACTGTTGCCGCTGTCAGCCTAGCACAAATGAAATGCCGCCCAAAGCGAATAGAAGTCTAAGCCACGAGAAGCTTAGTGAAAACTTAACCACGGGGTGAAACTTAAGCCATCTGGCAGGCAGTCCAATAGATATAGTAGTCGATATGAATAAATATGTATATACCCCGAGACTACCTAATAAAAGGCCATATCATAAAATTCCAAAGAAAGGTCTCACGTAACATGTCGACATATATTACAAAGTCTCAATAAGGCACACTATCATCAAAATAAAATCACGAGAGACTCCTTAGCGACTCTAACTCTAGTCATCGAACTTAAATACATCTCGTATCCTCACGTATCACCCAACCTCAATGCGTGTATGCTCGTCTGGTCTTTTGCGGGGAATGGACCAATCGTTAATAAACACGCTCTTATACCGTAGTATAAGGCCAACACAACAATGCACAGCAAAGTGATCACAAATAATCATACACCGCTCTTATACGAAGTATAAGGCCAAGCAAACACTTATCTTTTAGTAGTATAAGGCTTAAAACCGCACTTATACCGTAGTATAAGGCCAACACCAACAATGCCTGCGGCAAAGTGATCATAGATAATCTCATACGAAGCACTAAGGCCAAACCGCATATACGTGGCCAGGCCAGCCAAGCGTCACATATCCGCAAGGAAGGAAATTGACAACCTTATTATCCCAGTATGGGGTGCATCCTAATGCTCAAGTCACCTCAAAGTCGCATAAATCAACCAACACCTCCCAACAACTAACTACTCTATTCCCAAACAATATGAAAGCACACAGCTAAAACGTCTCACAATCAAAAATCAATGGAGACCGCCCAGAGCAAGGCCACGGAAATCTGAAGTGCCGGCAAGGCCCACAGGCTACAAGAAACGTAAGTTGAGAGTTCAAGCTATTACTTACCTCAAGCAAATCTTCAACGTCCACGATACAATCACATAATCATATCATAGCTCACACAAATGAATCACACATAATCATACAACAATGACATGTATCTTTATTCTCACATAATCGTACCCTGATGACATGTTTCCACCTTGATTTAAAAATAAGTGCGTAAGGTAGCACCAAGTAGAGATAAGTACTCACCTACGCCTAGCTACCACAAAATCCTCGCGAAATCACAATCCGCGGTGGCCTTGCTTGATCGACGCCTAACAAAAAACACACACGGAAGGAAGTAGGAGTAAAGCCTACTACTATCTTTGTGTTATAGGAGATACATTACCAACTCACAAGTGGAGCGATTGTTAAAGCGATTAAAGCGACTGAATACGTTCAACGAAATAACAACCCCGTCGGACACAACCCAATCGGCCCCCCTCTAAAATTGCTGCCTTATCACTTTAACATTTCAAATCAACATAAATCATCTTATACAACTCTCGAGTCCATAATTAATAACCTATACTCGAAATCTCGAATTCTTACTCAAGCTTTACCAATCACGCTTTCTCGACTAACTCCTGTCGATAATAGATCACAATTCTAACCTTACAACAACTACAATAGTCCCAAATTAACCCCCTACAAATTAAAACTCTCATAAAGTCAACATCAAAAAGTCAATAACCTAGGAAAAAGTCAACCGATCTGTAAACCTCAAGCAAACACACTTAACTCATGAATTAACTAATTATATTCATCATACTACCCATAACAAACTTAGAAACACCAATTAAATTCAATTTGCTTAAAAATCAACTAAGTCAACTATATCAAAAACCCAAGAAATATCCCAAAAGATTTGAACTTTCTTACCTTAATTCAAAGAAGATGATGAGGGAAAGATGTTCTACAGCGATATTTGAATTTGAGCAACAATCGAAGAGGAAATGGAAGAAATTTCAAGGGGAGGGGATGGAACTTTCGACTGCATGGTGAAGAAAGCGACTCCGGGAGGAGGCGGCTATTGGGATGAGGCTCCCAGCGATGTTTATGGTCATCGGACAATTCAAACCCACGTCGTAGGGAGACCCGGCTTTAGTTTGGTGATGGATCCGATATGTTGTTGCCGGTAGAGATTCGCGGAGCGGCTTGGGTGTCATACTATGGCGAATTGGCCAATGAGTAGGGGATGCGACTCAACCCCGGACTGTTGGAGGAAAGAAATTTTGCCGCTGTCGATAAGATGGCCTAATCTGAGGGTAAAAGTAGCCGCTCACTATAACATAAGGGTTCGGGCGGTTTCCGATAGGAGATCTAGTCCTCGAGTACGACAAGCGTCCCGCTCATGGAAAGCCAGGCTAGAGTCCCCTTGGGCAGGCACATACTTGTCAGGAGAGTTACAGGAGCGGTCGTATGAGCTACTGAGCCCTTGAAGGGTGTCGGGTGCCACAGTCGTCGAGCATGCCACACGAGGAAATACTATGTAAAGCCTATTTTTATTCACTTTATTATGAATAAAAGACTTGGTTCAGTTGAAATTGTCTTGAATATTCAACAAGTTCTATGTGGGTAAGAGTATCGATAGCGCCAGTACTGCTTAGAAACTGAACCCGATAAAGACAAGCAAGTTTGTGTAAAATCTCTTTAAATGTTTGGCATTACTTATCGCCCGGTGATCGGAAGACAAAATTCCCTTTGAGTTGGACAAGGAGGAGGTTCTAGGTAAAGAGAGATGTCCCGTGTACAATCCACCCGCGTGGAAGGTCAGCGTCCTCGCTTCTTAAAATTCGGAAGGAGGATCCGGGAGACGCAGCGGAATAGGCAGGGACACAATATAACAAAATTAGGACCCCCTAGCCATGCAGTGAACCCACTCCCATACTCCCCCTTGAAATTTCTTCTTGATTTCTCCTCCCGTCTCATGAGCTTTGGCCTCAAATTTCATGGAGAGTTTCCTGCATCGTCCTCTTCGGTCCGAGGTAAAAAAGGCCGAATCTTTTTGTGTATTTCTTGAGTTTCGAATGGGTTGACTTTTTTGTATTTTGATTATTATTGCTACAATCGATTCTTAGGCTTTAAATTAGTTGTTCTTGAGTTGAAATTAAGCATTTGGATGAGTAATTCGTGACGTTTTAGGGACGTTGACTTTTTTGGGATTTAGTTTGACTTCAGATTTTGAGGTTTAATATTGCATATAATTATTATCTAGGCTTAGATTATAGTATAGGGGATGATAATAAGCGATTTTGAAGTCTGAAAGTGTTGGTGTAGTTGACTTTTCGGTTGACTTTGGGTTTGACTTTTTCAAAACATTTTTAAATGATATAAGTATGTTCTTGGACCTTTATTATAGTTGTTTAAATTGGAAATTGTGATTTATAGGTTGTTGGATGTGTGAATGTGTGGTTGAGTGGTTTTATTAAATTTGAGTAGTAAATGGGTTTTTTTGGATAAGGGTTGGTAAAATGGGTTTGATTAGTTGGAAAAGTTGATATTTAGGTTGATGAAAATTGTTTAAAGTGTTAATATTTGGGTTAGTGTGAGGGCCGAAAGTTTCGGAGTTCGGGTTAGTTGAAATTTTGTCAAACTTAGTTTCGTTTAAGCAACTAGTAATATTTCACCTAAAGTGGCTAATGGGTACTAAAAGTGTTAAAAAGAGAGTTTATAATGAAGTCATAGTAATCGTACTTTCGGTGTTTTGTTTAGACTCGGAACGCGGGAAAGGCTTGCGGATCGATTGATTTCTCGGGCGCTAGTGGTACTAGCCAAAGGTGGGGATTTATCACTCGTTTGATAATGGCACTACGTTTGAGTGAAGTACTTGATAAATAGATATGTGACTATATAATTATTTTATGAACTTATGTGATAGTGTAATTTGTGAAGTTGTAAAATATTGAGTTGTATGATGGTTGTGTTAGATACATTATGGTAGTAAGTTTTATATGAATTGTTGTATTGTGTATATTATGGGTGCTATATTGAGATTGTTGGGTGATTGTTGCATGATTGTTCTATACGAGATTGTTGTAGTTGTTGTGCTGTTCATTGAGTGGGTATTATTGGTTGTGTTTTGTCATGGTTGGTATGTTTGGTGTGATGTTGGTTGTTGGTCATGCTTGGTTTCATATAGAGAGTAGTCACACCATATTAGGATGTGGGCATGTTGGAGTCGCATGTAGAGGTCGTCTGTGCAGATGGGGGGTGTTTTATGATATTGTATGGGTGATCGAGAAGGGTAGGCCTTCGGGAAAAGGATATGATATTTTATGATGAAGCGAAGGTTGGCTGCCAGGAAAAGGATATGATATTATGTTGTATTACGTAGGTGAGCCTGCCGAAGAAGCAGAAACATTATATAAATGTAGAGGATACAATTATTTTGTGCATTGTCTTGCATTGTGTGTTGACATTAGATTCGATGTCATGCGTCACGAAAATGTTGATAATGTTGTGGTCTTTTTTTCAAGAGTTTTCGTTATATTGTTATCATGGTGTAACCGTTGTGTTTGAGAATTTATCTTGTTTTGCTCGCTTGATTATGTGACATGCTATTTCTGGATATAACATGTGGGTTAACATAGGTTGAGTCCTCTAAAATGTATGTATACGTTGGTGATGATTATTATTATTTTAATGCTATGGATATTTGGTATATTCTCTTATTGTATATATATATATATATATATATATATATATATATATATATATATATATATACCATATATATATATATATATATATATATATATATATATACTTCTTCTTCTCACTGCTATATATATATATATATATATATATACGTCTATATCTTTGTTGTGTACCTCGTTGGGATGGATAAATTACGCGGGTGATTCGTTTCCAACAGGTACATGTTTACCCGCCCGACCTCAGTTGACAGGTGCCATTTGAGAAGCGGTTGAGTTCGTGAGTGTCCGTTGATTTTACTTAGGTGAGAGAGGCGGTGCATTTAGGATCCTCGGCGGACATCTTTCTTCGCTCATTTTTTGAGTGTACTCAGTTCGTATTTTGTTTGGTGTTGAAATTTATAAAAGTTGTTTTATGGAGTATTTTGGACTTGGTAATGTTATGAGGTGTGCGTTTTGGATTTGGATTAGGTGATGCCACGATGGTTAAACTCTGTATGAAAATATTTTGAATTTTTGAACCATTTCACTTTTATCAAACTATCAGGTTTTATTGATTTTCAAACAGGTTATTTCGTGTCAACCATCGTATGGTGACTTCCGGATATCTGAGTTGATAACGACTCCGTACCGAGGCGTATGACTCGGGCGGGTGGAATACAACAACACTCAAAAACTTAGCAACTAGAAATTTCATAATGACAACAAACTATAATATTCATTTTTCAGCCCATTAGAACAACATTCATACTCCATGACGTACAACATGATTCATTTACACTTATTCTCCTTATTCCGCAGTGATCCGTCAGCAATGCGTCATTTAAACTAATTCTCACTCACTCTAACACTTGGATGCGACAATCATAATTGCTCGCCAACGTGCATCCCCAATTATGCGTCACAAAATTTTCATCTCAACTTACCCTTAACACTCTAAGATTTACACAAAGAAGTCAACCTCTTAACAACTCCAAATCCAACATTAGAGACTCCTTCCCAAGATCTTTTGGCATATCTTTTCTCTCCAACATAATTCCAACATATCCATCCATATCTTCACGTCTCATTCCCATAGATTTCGGCCTTGAGTTTACATCCTCTATAATAACCGTTATTCAAAGTAAAAGATAAAATCTACTCAACTATCGCATTTTTAATAAACATTATCCATGAAAACTCGTAAGGCTCTTTCTAATAAACATACTTGAGTGATCATATAACAGCATTCAACGTCGCAAGTCTCAATATCACATATGCTGTAACTCATTTAGTAAAAAACTATACAACTTACATACACAATATATATAAAGGTTATGTCACGTGATATAAAATACTCACTTCAAGCCAAGCCAAATATCAACAAGTTTACACAAAGAAACTACCAGCGTCGCGCCTAAAGAACATAATAACTAGTTATATGTGCACGGTCTTACATTGCAAATTATTTTATTATTTTATAAATAAAGTATAATGAAAAAAATAAATTTTAAAAAAATCTAAAAGAAATAAGATGAAAAAAGTTACCCACGGAAAAAATAAAGATGAGAGGATAATGAAACAACTTTTATTTTCTCTTGAGTGATAATTACGGAGTATTAAGTAGTAAATAATATTTATATTAATGGGATTTATGGAGAATTTATCTTACATTAAAGTTACACACCAGGAAGTTACTATGAAAATTAAAATAAAAAAAATTATCAGAAGGGTAAAATAGGAAATACATTAATTTGGCTTCACTTTGTAACCGCCCGATCCGCCCACTTGCACATTATATATAGTATAGATAATAACTTTTATTTTAGTAACTTTAACTAACAACAACTACTAGATTTGTGAACTACTCTTGAACTTATGCAATTTCATCCCATTTTACGATATACTACTATACCCATTTTAACTTTTGTCTATATCCAAACTATATTAGTTATATCAAGAATCTAAATTGAATACTACTATCCAAAATCTATCACATAGTTAAACTAGAACTAGCATGTGATTCTATAATTTAGTTTATGTATATTATAAGTAATCAATTTACTACTTGCTTAAACTTAAGAATTTAATTAGATAAATGTAGCCTTATAATCCAACATACTTATATTTAACCATTAAATATGAACTCTAAATATCATTAATGGATGAATTTAGCTAATTAAAGTAACTTGACATAATTATACAACTAGTTATATAACCAATAAAATGATATATTTATACCATTTGCTTCTTGAAACTTGAAAGAACTTTAATATTATGATTTAAGAGGAGAATAACATCAAAAGGAAAGAAAAGATTTTAGGAAAGGGGATGGGTAGGTCTTGGCCCTAATGAAGAAAAGGAGAAGGAAATTTTTTTGTGTGCTTTCTTTCTTTAGTTTATACTATTTATAGAAATGAAGTTAGTTAGCCTTGAAGTAGTCTATAAGCAAGCACAAATTGTCTAAGAAGGAAGTAGGAGTGTCTAATAAGAAGAAAGAAACGAGTGTCATTTCCTTTCTTAGGTAGGAGGGCAAAAAATGAGTAGTAGTTAAGGTATACGCTTGTCTAGTTCGAGGTTTGTTTTAAGTAGAGACAGCCACTCAATTATTCCTTGAATCACATAAAGTCGGGTTATTTTAAATAACCTCCACTCGATAATATTGGCCTTGTAAGGCCCGTACAAATTATTACTACCGGATCGGTCAAGAGTCTATAAGCGTTTGCGAGAGAAAGAGGCTTATGCTCAAAGTCGAACCTCCAGTTTTTTACTTGTGCTCAAAGTCCTCCAAGAGGCCCAATGTATTTTCTTGTTTGTACCTTCCGAACCCCACAAGTAGCTATCTATAACCGAGTGTATTTCCTTATATATAGAAGCGGAAGGAAAAAGCTGCATAGCTTAGGTGAGTGTGCTTCTAACGCCTCGATAATAAAAACCTTTTTACATGCGAAGAGTAGTTTGGGTTTTGATCTACTGATACGAGCTCACTCTCTCCACAGAGAATTGAAATGAATTTTTGGAGTCACCGGCGATAATTAGGGGGAGACAGGTATCCCAGTGTTTGAGATGGCGTCTACCGTGTATCTTGTCTCATATCGGGACTAAGACGATAGAAGATTTACGAGACCTTTACCGTGTCACAACATTCTTCATATTACTTTAGTATAGCCTTGAAATTCATGGCTTCTTCAACTGAAGCCTCTCCTAATAGCAAAGTGTCATCCATGAGTAGTAAATCTGTGGTCAATCTCCCCAAATTGACTCCTTTAATCAACCCCTTCAACCCATTAAGCCTCGAATAAATGCTATGGATCCTAAATTTACATATAATAATAAAGAGGCCAAGGTGATAATGGCTCCATTTTGTCTCAACCCCGCCTTGGCTGATAGAGCTGTTGATCTACATTTATAAGCAGTCGTCCTGAGTAACATAATCCATGATTATCTCCGCTGACTTCTGCTTTGAAGTCTAACTTAACTACAGCGCCCACGGAGAAAAGATCATTCACCACGGTCATAGGCCTTCAGCATGTCCAATTTTATGGACATATAACCCTTTTGCCACATCTGCGGTTCTTGATGAAATGATACGACCTCGAAGATAATGCTTATTATGATCAAGGCCTTTCGGAACAAAAGCGCAATTTGGATTGGGGAAAATAAACTTAAGCCTCATTAGCCAACACTTTGCATACCACGCCCTTATGACATTACAAAAGGTAATTGGTCTAAATATGAGAGCTACAGGGAGAGAAACCCGTAATCCTAAATATTAGAGGCTATAAGGCCGAGCCACATAATCCATATCTGTTTGTTTTGGGGTAACTAGGAAAGAATTAGAGAAAATTTATTTCTTTTCTTTTTCTTTGGGAACTCAATTAGATGTTTTTGCTAAGAGAATATATTACTGCTCATGTTCATTAACCCTCATTAACGCTCATACACCCTAAAATCATTACGCGTCAAATCATGCGAGAATGGAGGAGAATGATATATGTAACACAATTTAATATATTCTCCTTCATTCACCTTACTCCAAAATTATGATATCTAAACAACAATTAGATATATTCTCCTGGATTCACACTGATTCTTCCACTACGTTAATTTTAAAGATTTACCCTCACCTCTATTCATCTCGATCCGAATACATCATTAACGGTTTGAAAGGAATTGGCTACTTATAATCACAAAAAGTTAGCTTGGAAGCTTGATCGGCTTTTTTTCCGATTGATATTGAAGTTTCTATCTAGGCTTCCGAGGAAAAGTGTTCTACTTAAAGAGATCCATTATAGAATCAAAGAAAGGTAATAGTACAATGACAATCGATGAAAATTGCAAAGTTGGTTGCTACTAAATGGGAGATTGATTGTTATTATTATTAATCGGTAATTTGTCGTTTTCGATGGTTTGTCCTCCCCACTTCAGCATCCGCTCTGTTGTTTGCTCAACCTACAAACACAAACGATCGTTCCACTCAACAATTCATCCATAGAAACAAGATGAGCTAATTTCAATTCAAAATTATATACTACAATATAATCATAATACTGTACCTCTTTTTTCCAATTAGTTTTGTATAGCACAATTAGCAGCAATAATGTCTGTAAAGCAGTTCCTGCTATCATACCTCCCCACAGTCCCAGTCAAATTCAACAAGCTTTTCTTAGCATTGAAAATTAGTCTTTTTGGCGGGCCGCTTCGTATCGGCACAATTTTATTTATTCTTTTGTTAGGTTGCCCCTGAATTTTAACTTTAATTTTAAAATTAAAATACGTAATGAAATAGTATATTACGCAAAATATAGGGTAAAATGAGGATTATATTACACCTACATCATACCGCATCATCTGTAAGAGGCAAAATATGAAATGACCATGTTACCTTAACGCTAAAGTGATTATTTTGTTACAGCAATTACGTTATAGTATAAGGGTATATTTTTAAATATTTTAAATAATTAAAATAAATTATACATAAATTTATTGCTTTAACCTTTATTTTCACGGCATTTATACATACTACATTACTACTTACCCACCACTAACCTCTGACATTGCCTTAGCTATGACCTTCCTTATTGAATTATCAATTTTAGCTAGCCATATTGTTGTTTCTCTAGGAGAGACCTTCTTTTTCGAATAGACATGGCCGCGATGGAAACTCTTCCAATCATCTTTGCTCAGAAATAAATCTGACATTTCAGCGGGTGGAGGGGGTGGTGGGGAGATCTGCCGATAAGTAGGTGAAGCGAGCGATGGTATGGGGAAGGGGGGTAGGTGGGGTGTGTGAAAGAGGGATGAGAGCATATTTTAATTATGTAAAATATTTAATATGTACCTTTATTATTTTGTCAATTATTGGGTAAAATAGTGACTTTCAATGTTTAAAGGTGAAAAATTAGGTTTGGGGGTCCCCAGACAAGAACGATAGTTTGAACGATAGTTTAGGGAGTATCCAGACAAGATAGATAGTTGAAGAGTCTTTCCGAGACAAAAACTAAGTTTGGAGACTACATAGAAAATTATGAAATAGTAGATAGAGTTATTGACTATCACAATGCTAATACATAAAGATGTGCCTGCCAGTTACTCCCAGGTTAACCTTATAACCAAGAGTGAATCCCAATGGTAGACCAAATAAGTAATAACATCCCAAATTAATGTAAGCCACCAAAGCTTGCCACCCCCCTCCGACAGCAACACCTGAGAAAACCATTCAGTCGAACTTAGAAATATTAATGAGGTGTTAGAAGCTTAGCTTGTAATCGAGTGTTGTTCTAGAAACATATATACCTGATATAACTGGCTGAACGCTGTTAAGGACCATTGTTATTCCAAGGAGACCGGCCAGGCGTGAGACCGCTTGTATCATGTCAATACTGTCTGTGAAAATGATGGCGAAATGCTCCCTTGTTGCAAGGACAAGTATCATACATGAGATGCCGATCAGGAGTGACTGAAAAACTGTCACATATACAGAATATTTTGTGGCTCTTGGATGTCCCAACCCGAGCTCATTTGAAACTCTTACACTGAAAGGTTGATAAACCAGTAATATAATTACAATAAGGTGTATACCAAATTTCTACTCTAAACCTGGAGGCTGGAACTATAAAGCATAGAAATTGTGTACCTTAGGATTGATTTAAGAAGCAGAACATGAATAGAAACATAATTGTAGTGCCACATATTTCATTTTTGTTCTTTTGAATACCTTATAGCAGCATTGATACCGATAAATATCATAGCTTCCCATCCATTGATGTTCATACTGAAAGATCAGGACAACGAACAAATGTATGTTAATAATATTCATAAACATACATATACGGAGTATCTTTTTTAATAATGTATCAAAATCTTCTCTTCTGTATAATGAAAACATATACGGAGTATCTTTTTTAATGATGTATCAAAATCCTCTCTTCTGTATAATGAAAACATATTAGTATTATTATCTTTTTTAATGATTATATACTCCGTACTACAAATACTAGTATGATTTTAAACTAACAACTACGAAAGCATTAAGGAATAACCTCAACATATTAAACGGTTCATTGCAGAGAAAGTTAAGTGTACAACTAACTGTACATTAATGGCATTGATTTAAATTAAAATCAAGAAAGGCAAGTTGAACTTACCAAATTGACAAGGAACCAACTGCAATAACTGCATTGTTAAGATTTCCCGTGAGAATAATGATACTCATCATATACCATATTTCCAAGCACAACATAATTGCAGAAGCAAGGGATAACCTTACAAATGCCCAAATTTCATTAAAAGCAGACACAGACAACCCTTTCCATCCATCCTTACACCATCCAACAACATAAGAAAGTTGAGCCAGCGCCAACAGCCAATTCGAAATATCGAAGGCCACGGCAGCACCAGTCGTGCCCCATTTAAATACAAAAAGAAACAGCCACAGTAGAAAAACATGGAAGACTAAAACCACGAAGCCGATAATTGCTAATACTCCAACTTTGCTCTGTGCTTGGAGGAACTTTTGGGTAGGGAATATTATGGAAAGTGCGAACAATTGAGGAATTGAAAGAATGGTATAGATCCCTGCTAGTTCCGCGATGTCCGATTGCTGGCCGAGGAGTTTAAGGAGTGGCGTTGCAAATAGGTATAGAGGTAAGAGGATGATACAGCTCACAAATAGGATTACTATTGAGCGTTGCATGTAAACTCCAAGCATATGAACTTGTTTTGCACCAAATGCCTGACCACATAGAGTCTCCAGAGCACTTCCCATTCCAAGCTGCAGTTGAACACTTTTCAATTAAAAATCATTTACAAACAATAATATGGAGCAATAGTTAGATATGCTTAATTCCTTAATCACGATAACGGAATTCTAATGGATCCTTGAATCCTTGGTAATGTAATATGAATGTTTTTTCTTTTACCATCAATATGTTATAATGTTTGTGAAGAGGCCTCGTCTGATATAATTTGAATTTTTTTTTAAAATTCTTAAAATGATATCTTCTTTATTGAGATATTTATCACCCCCTATGTTAATACTCCGTTTCCTTGACTGAAATTGAGCTTGTCACGTGAGCTCCTTCATCTCCTGGAACCGTTAGAGAAGGTGTAATTGCAGGGTCGTTGGTGGCTAATTAAGGTATTAACTAGCTTAGTGGTCTTAATCACCTGATCATGGAGCCGGAATTTAGGGGTAACGACCAAAGCTCAATCAATTGTGCATTAAACGATTGGTGGAGGAACGAAAGTATAAAAAGTACATTTGACACACATAAAAGGATAAGTTCAATCTAATACTCTTTATTTCTTGCATTTTAGAGGTACACTATTTCTTCATAAACCTCAGTAAGACTTGAGCGTCGAATGTTTCTGGCCGAGAAGCCGATATTTTGTTTTGCAGAACCCCTTAGAGGTGATCAGTTCAGCTCGTGTTTGGATCTCTTATCATCCGGGATCAACTAGATCCGGGCGAATTATCAGAATGCAGTCTAACTATCATTAGACATTTAGACTTCATTACGAAGTATTGTTCTTTCCGAACTTCACATTTAGAAAAAAATTTATTTCCAAACTTAAGTCTATAAATGTTAATGAATTCATGGAATTCCGGCCCAAATCAAATACTCCATCAAATCATTAATATTTGTCGTTTATGTTGTTTAATTATTTTTTAAGGTAGTGACGTTTGACAATTTCGGGTTTCGTTTTAATAATAATTAACAATCAAATATTCCTTTTTTTATTTTATAACTTATCATTCATTAATTTTTTAATTTAAAACTAGAAACTTTATGGAAATGTATTTATGGAAAATATATTTGGTTTTATTAATTAGGGGTATATTTGTGAAATATGAAATTACAAAAAGCAGGTTAGCGACGAAATAAATGCGAATAAAATAAAAAATTGATTAAGCGAAAGCGTTAAAGATTGGAGGTAAGGCTATATGGGAAGTAAATCAGGGCGTTATTTAGACTCTTTTCAATCGCCCTTGATCGATCGACTTCCAGGGGGGGAAGTTGGTTCGTCTAGTCCCCCAGAACCCACCTGCAAGCTAGATGAATGGATAGAGGGGGATTGTGTTGAATCCGTTCAAAAGAGCGTCTCTTTATCCAAATCCGCGTTCCCTGCTTTACGAGGAAATCTACTTTTCTAGTCGAGGCGAAGACCTCTCTTTTAGAATGAAGAGTTGACATTATACATAAGATGTCGTTCTTGATCCAATGAGAGGATTGGATGGGGAGGAGAGCTAATCAGCGCATCTTTAATACATTCCCATGTTAACCATCGACAACGGATCTGCTTGTCTGACACTTACTCGAGTTTTGGCTAATAATAAACAAATGGGGGCGTCAGGGAGATTGAGTCACGTCAGGTCAGGTTTCGTGGGAGAAAAGATCATGGATGAAGAGCGGTATAAAATGGACTGGACACCATGAAGTGGGCCCGAATTCAAGTGGCGCAGGAGGGGAGCAGCTGTCGCTCCTCGGTAATAAGAAGAAGATCGTAGACTCTAGCGGCTTTATTCGGCACCGTTAAAGGGGGATAATTAAGGCTATTATTACCACGACCCGCAATGAGCGTAATCGTGTCGAGAATTAAAGGAGCCGTCGAGGCTGCCATTGCAGCTCTTGGATTCGAGCAAGCTATAAAGGGAATAAACCTTGAGGTCGAATCGAGTAAGTTCGGCTTTGATCACCACGAAATCTTATTTCTTTCAAAACCTAAGCGTGTCGTCCAGATTCTCCGACTTGATTGTGGGGAGTGTTTAGGCATAGCGACTGTCTTTTTGTTTTCTTTGGACTACTGTGGCTTAGGCAAGCGGATGAAAGTGCGACTTGGAGGATTTGTGATCCAGGCTATTCACCGGCGGACCAAATGCGTGGGTGGCGACGCGATAGGGACTTGCGTTGATAAAATGCGCCGCTGACACGTATTAGCCGTGCTCCCTTGTGAAGCGAGCATGATGGTGGCTTGACCCTCAAGAGATCGATAATTTAAGCCGGGTGATCACATGATCAACTTGTGAGCGATCATTGGGTGCCCTGAAACTAGTCAACTTCTGGCCCCGGGGGAATCGTGCACGAGGTGAGGCTTGTCAGCGCCCAGCAGGAGATGGCCGGGATAATCACGAGATGGCCGGGGAACAATAATCGGCGTGATGCAGCTGACTGCAGGAGCAGTCCCGTAGTTAGAAGGGTCTAATCCGCCCCAGTATCGTCCGTTCGGGGGAGGATGGGGAGGAGACTACGCTTGCGTACTCCCCGGTGCGAAAGGCAATAGGCTTGATCCGCAGGGTAGCAAAGTGTCGTCGCTTGAGTTGCGGCGGGAAACAGCCCCACTTTCTTGGCCGGGGCGTTATGGCGGCACTGCGGCAGCTTATTTGATACTCTACAAAGGTTCTTGAGACGAGCCGATGAGGAACAGCCAGAGGTGCCCACGACCCGGCCACTACCATGCGACATCGGGGTGCCGTACGTACAGCGGTGAAACTCCTACTACGCGGGATTCACTAGGAAAGCGGATCTAGAAGATGCGTCGCGGTACGATCCCGAGATGTCGCTTCCGCCCGGCAGGACAGGGTGTATTCGCGAGGCCTTCGGCCGGCTAGCGAAACCCGGCATTAAAATGGTTTCAGCCGGTTACTTTAAAAGGGTGTATCGTATCCTTCGAAGAGCTCGAGAACATTCACCGGGACACGTGAGGGGAAGAGTCAGGAAGAGCCAGATGAGCAGCGCCTCGCCAGGCATCGAGATAGAGGGAGGCGAGTGTCCGCACTCACTTCCGGGGAGCTAATTTGACGGAGTTCAAAGTCGCTCTTAGAGTAGCCCGCAGTATATCGAGGATCGGGAAGGCGGAGAAAGGGCGGAGAAAGGGGCAAAGGGAAGCATCCGGCCGGATGAATCTTGTGAGAGGAGCCCGAGCCACCGAGACAAAGTGCACTTAGAGCGAGGGATCAGAGGCACGGCAGGCGGCTACTCGGGACCCGACGCCAAGGGGAGTGCCTTTTTGCTTGGCGTCGAGGCGATCCGCGAAGTGGAAGGAGGTCGAAGGGGAAGATTGATACACGAGCCCTTGAAGACACGAGGTCGAATATATTAGGCGTGGAGATCGAGGGCGAGGCGTGTTGCGCGACCGCCTCGGCAGAAGGACTCGGATCGAGAGGATATGAAGCCGAAATTACACGGTACGCGAGGATCACGGACATGACACTTGGGTGGCTGCCGCCGTTTGAAGATCGAGATGGCTTCGTCAGGCGAGGGCATGTGAAGGATTACATCATGAGACCCGAGAGTGTGAATAGGCCTTCGGCAAAAGGGAGAGATCGGCGTCCACGGATGGACCTCACAATCACGAAGGGTCAGGCCGGAGGGAGGAAGTGCAGGAATTTGCCCAATACGGGCATATGCCCAGCCGAGAGACATATATGTGGTGACAGAAGGAAGCGCGCCGAGGTTCAGAGGCTGTCCTTACTCGGGAAGGACTTTGAGATAGAGTGCCCGTCGAAGACCGTGAGTCGTCGCTCCGGTGATAGATAACCGGTAGGGCGGATTACGGTAGACACTTGGAAGCTCGGTGGACATCCTATTTAGGATCGTATCTTAAGGTGGGAATGAGTCGGGCCCAGATCGATCCGTTAAACTACGGTGGGGTTCACCGGCGATGCGGTAAGCGGATTGGGAGTATGGTGATGATAGAGCCGACGCTGGCCGAGCCACAGATGGTGGAGTTCACCGTTGTGGCTATGGCCGGAAAACGGGGCTTTATAATGGGATAATGAGTCATTGTTATCGCGGTTTAGTAGCGGTATCGCCCCGTACACCTCGAAGATGAAATTCCCGGGACGTCACGACCGGCCGAGATACAAGAGGAAGTCGAAGGCGTGTGGATCTTACTGAAACTGACGAGGCGATAAGAGCCCGGTGGAAGGGGGAGCACGTCGCGAGTGGAGGGCCGGGGGACATGATATACACACTTTGGCGCGAGGAGATTCGGGTATTCCGCTCAAAGAAAAGGATCCGGAGAGAGGACCAGCGGCCGAGAGCGAGGCTCGTTATTCCAAGCCGAGAGGGGCGGATAGATATCACTACTGGGCTTCGGCTCGCCCGGCCGAAGAAGCTTGAGCGGTCTGAGGAGAGAACCAGCGAAGGATGACGAGGAAGGGATATGTGGCGGTAGCACTTTCGTGATAGTAAAGAGCGAAGAGGTATTGGAAGTGCCTGCAGGAGCATGGCGCTCCCAGCCGAGGAAGCCAGCCGTACCCGGCCACGAGGGCGAGCTTATTGTAAAGACATTCTGATCGCACCGGGTCGGACTAGAGGCGAGAAGGAGATAGATCCAGCTCGGGAAGAAGCAAGAACTTCGTGGTTGTCGAAGCCAGTAGGAGGTATGGCCGGTAGGATGATGAGTTCGAAAGAGCCAAGCGGGGAAACAACGCAGCGGATCTCCCGTAGGCCAAATGCTTGAGCGGACCGCCCGTACGGATCCTTGGCCTGACACGTAGACGGACAAACAAGAGGGTGAGTTTTAACGTGGCCCATTTTTATGTATTTCGTTTTTAAATGCATTTATGAATAAATTGTTATTATGAATCTAGAATCTTTGCTTCTTGGATAAAGTTGTATCCTTGAAACAAATAAGTTCTATGTGTGGGTAGAGTGTCGATTACGCTGGTACACTTTAGTCTGGGGAATAGAGACGGATCGGTCGATTGATGTAAATCTATCCCAAATGTTTGAGTATATCCTACCGTCCGACTTATCGAGAGGAGCGAATCACTGCGTTGGACAAGGAGGAGGTTACGGAGTAAATGGAGATGTCCCGTATACAATCCACCAAATGGAAAAGGTCAGCGTCATGGATTGGGAGGCGAGAGAGGATCAGGAAGCGTAAAAATAAGCGAGGGATCTGAAACTCTTTAGGTAGGATATTTAACCCGTAGCCGGTGAGATCACTCACGACCCGAGGAGGTTCGGAGGTGGGCACCAGCGATATGGAAGGCATAAGTACCAAAAAATATGAAATAGAGCCCAGAGGAAGCTCCACAGCCCGTAGCCGGGTGATATCTCACAGTGAGGTCAGAAGAGAGCACGACTACAGTAGGTATAAGTAGCAAACAAAGCGAAAATACAATTTGGAGGGAAGCTCCACAGCCGTAGCGGTTGAGATCCTCCCACGGTGAAAGTGCAGGAGGTGAGCCGTGTCAACGTAGGAAGGGTGAGTACCTAACAGAGCGAAGGAAGCTCACAGCCATAACCCGGCTAAGATCCTCCCTACTTCCTAAAGGTCAAGGAGAGCCCTGACCAGCATGGAGGAATAAGCACCAAATAGACATGAAGAAAAAAAACTAAAAAGAGGACCAGCGAGAATGCGGACAAACATAAAGTGCACAAGGAAAAAGTGATATTGAAGCACCATAGGATTCGATATGCAGAGAGCTAAAGATTACAAGTTAAAGGGATGGGGAAGAGGCGTCACCCGTACCGCGTCTAAAGAGAGGAGGGAACTTCCGGCCTGCTTTCTCCCGAAATTGGCTGCTTATTTACGAATGGTCCTTTCGGAGCTTGGGATAAATGCCTAAAGAGAAGATCTGACCGATTAATCGAGGCTACGCGCAGTCCTCGGAACCGTTGCTTCGTCCGGGTACGCTTTCGATGTGGGCTCCGTGACTTCTTTGAGCACGACTGCAGGTAAATTTGGTCAATGTCGTCGTAGATTATGACATCTCGTCCCTCAGCGCGAAGGATGTCTCTACTCGCTTGCGGAGAATCTCGACTCTTGGCATCTCAGGAGAATACCCAGGTTTCGTCACGGAGGATCTCGCTCAAATGCTACTCGCTTTAGAGAATCTTCGCGCCCGGGGTTTGAGAACGACATTGCCAGGGGCAGCTTGCACCGGGCATATGCAAATACGAAGGCTTTTTCGAGTTATCTCTAGTTGTCCCTTTAGGAAAACAGTAGCCAGCACCGTAGAAGGATATGAGATCCTTATAGAATTTGGAGACATCATGAAGGCCGAAGAAGTATAGACAAGATCTGAAAAAATGAGAAGTAACACTAAAGGACTAGGAAAGAAAAGAGGTGTGCACTTGCATTCACCGGAGGATAAGGAAGAAATTAGCTGCGTGATTAGGGAGGCAGAGAAAGGTAAAATTTGGAAGAACCTCTTCCGACATGAGGAGTAGTAGTCGGAAGCGAGCAGGGGACCCCGAGTCAGCTTTTAGTGTAGGGAGGCGAACTTCGAGAGGGGGAGAAAATGGAATGGACCCTACGGCGAAGTGCAGGTTGGGAAAGGCCAGGGGCGGGTGTGAGGTGGTCGAGGCAAACACCACCCTGTCTTGCAGTTCCGTGACTACGGTGGCGAATGTTGTTCGCTAGCATTCCGCCGGGCCGGAGGAGGGATTCGCCTGGTAGTTCTGGGAGAAGACGGAGGGAGAAGGTGAAGAAGTTCCTCGCGGCCGGGAGGGAGGATTACCGCCCAGGCCTTGAGGTTCGAGGAGTTGCCTCCCCTGGGATTACGTGCGGCCTACTTCCCGCGACGGAGAGGCCGGGCATATGATGAAGCCCAGTGAGAATAGAGCTTAATGGCCCAGTCAGCAAAGGAGGGTGAATCGAAAAAGGGAGAGGAACACTTCTCGGAGATGGGCTCGTCGGCTCCGTCCTCCTCGAGAAGACCCTGCTTCGCGCGACCGGTCTGGTGGAGGCTGTGACGGACATTCAAAATCACGCGCGCATACCGGAAGGGAGGAAAGTATTAAAGGTAGAGCGGGGAGAGGTACCTCAAGATGTCGATGTAGAGGCGGCGTCGGGGTAGTAGGAGGAGGCGATAGGTGGTCGGGCCCGTGATAAAGGAGACCTGGGCGCCTCTTGAGCCCCGGGATTAGCATCGGCATGGGAGGAAAAAAGGCCCAGAAAGCCTTGAGCGGCAATCGGTACTATAAAAATGCGAGGCGTGAAAGGTTTTTCTTCCAATCGTGGAAATGTGTGGCGCCCGCCGTATCTTTGGGGAGATCTTTGGAGGGACGGATTGGACGGGTGAGGCCACCTGGCCAGTAAGGGGCGTCGGGAAGCGAGCCTTTGCACAGTGCATAGAAGAAGAAGGGCCTTCAGGTATCCGGTTCCACCTTGGATGAAAGGGGCTTCCGCGAAATCGCCGTGTCCATTCGAGCAGTCGCAGAGAGTCGTCGCTGGCGTTCACGTATGAGAAGGAAGTGAGGAAGAAGAACTTCGGCCAGGTAGGCGTCAGCAGCCAGAAGGCAGGCGGAGTAGAACTGACAATGGAAATCCACGTATTGGGGAGTATTAGTGGGCCGGACATCTAGGCCATGGGCCGATGCTTCCACATATGAAAGGATCTGCTTGAGGGGAAGCGTAGACCATTATGCAGAGACGCGACGAAGAAATTCGCGCTTAGCCTAGGAGGGCCGAAGATGGGGCGTAATCGGGAGGCAGGGCGAGGAGCATCACCACGATGGAGGATATTGTAACGGGACCTCGATTCGGCGGAGTGCTTTCTTAGAAGGCTATTCTGCATGTCGATAAGAATTCGGCCAAAGTAATTGTTTAGCGCGTGGAGGTGAAGCCCGGGAGAGGGCCGAAGGGGCTGCCGGGCCGAGTCTTTGAAAGGGCCTCCCCAGCGTCGGGGCTTTCAGCCGAAAAACTTGAGGAGCAACGTTATTTAGCCATGGCTGCCGCTTCGAGGATGAGGTGGAGGAATTAGACATGTGAAAAGAATATTTGGGAGGTTGATTAGCGAAATATGGGCGCGTCATACATATGAGGGCTTTATTTGAGAATAGGAAAAGGAAGAGAGAGGAAAGTCGAGAAGGGGTTTGTTGGCTTAATCAATTTGGAAATTAAAGAGGCGGCATGAAGGGTGCCGAGCCGCCACATTTCGTGGGAGGCAAATAGGGGAAAATAGGAGCTAAAGCGTTTAGGTGTAGGAAAATTGAAGAGACCCCCGCCACTTTTAGTATCGAAGATCCGACACGTAAATATGGATGGGGTGAGAGGCGTATGATAATCGTGAGCAGATAGGTGATTGAGTGATTGAGTCCAGCAATTGGAGGCTCATCGAGATCATGGACGAAAAATCGAATAAATGGACGCAGGCCTCCTTGAGTGGGCCAAAATACCATAGCCCACTTTTAGGATGGCTTGGCCCATCATTCGGTAAGAAGGAGAATAAGACCATTGAACCTTAAGCGACTTGATCAGCACCGTTAAGGGGTAATTAAGGCTCGGCCAATACTCTTGGATTGGACGCCCAAGCCTGTGAGCCTTATGTCGGGGAATTGAAGGAGCCGTGGTTTCGGCCCAGAAATAACTTGGATTCAAGCAGTATAAAGAGAGGTAAACATGAGGCCAAATTATGTAAGTTCACTTTGATACCCAAAAATCTTTCTTTTGAAACTAAACTCTCACCGTCCCCATTACGTACTTGATAAATCGAGATGCTTCGTAGAACAGTGCTGTTGTGAAAGAATTCTGTGGCTTGGAGGCAGGCGTCAGTGAGACTTGAAAGATTTGTGATCCGCCCTTTCTCAGCTTAGGACTAGATTATCATGAGCCATTCTCAATTTCGTGTGCACAATCACCTAAATTTGGAGTTTGATATGCGGACCCATTACATTGAATATTCAAAAGCATATAAAATTATTTTTATTTTTATGAAAATAATGAATGTCTTGAAACTTTGTCAGTAAGAAGTCTTGTTTATGAAAGAATAAGCGATTAAAAAGAAAGTAGACTACTTGTTTACGAGAGTTATACCGTATATGTGATACATCTTTGAAGCGCATAAATAAACCCATTTCGTTGTATTGTATCACAACCTTGACAATAAAAAGTAATAAAAGATATTCTCTGGCACACATTTATTATTACCTGCAATACATTTATATTGTTCTTGGTTATATATTTATATAGCGTTGCTCAGCCGCGATTAGATTTCTCGAATAACGTAGTTATTAAATGCATGAAACAGTAAAAACTTAAGAGCATAATCGGGAATGGCCTTTGCAAGAGATACTATTTTCATTTGTAAGTTGAACTCTTGCTTTCATCGTTATATATTAAGCTTGATATTAATGAGTTTGTTATCCGTGAAATAATATCTAAGTTGGTAGAGATTTCGATAATATTCCTTACAACTCTAAATTGTATGGTGTAATAAGTTTGGGTATAGAACTTTTTTTAGATATTGATTAGAAATTTGGATTTTGTTATAATTTTTACATTAGAAGATAACATATTTATACAATCTTTATACATATAATAAATACATGATATGTTAATTACTAGATTTATATATTTTGTCAATCGAGAGACATTTATCAAATACCTAAATTTAAGATTTATTGGTGATTATTTTCTAGTTAAATACATGTATATGTTTAGATGAACAAACCAATAATATATGACGAGCTTTTTGTTATTAACTACATGATAACTTTAGCATAATTGGTCAATCGTCGAATGGTATTGAAGATAATAACAATATAAGGATAATAAAAGAGAAATATATGATAAATGATAATGAATGCTTTACTACCGAGTCTATAAGTTTTTCAACGTATAATGATTGCTTGATAACGAATCTTGCCAATTGATCCAAGAGGTACTACCATAGAGCTTTGAAACATTTAATATACGTATCGCGTGATGTTATATGATGGTCAATGTTATAATTAATTTATTGACTAGCACAAAACCAACTAGTCAAATCGAAACTATAAAAGCGTGTTGTTGTTTTGGCTATTATAACGATGTGGAGCTTAGTTAAAAAGACTTATCCAGAAGATTTAGGGTTATACTAAAGTGTTCATAACTTTATGATCAAGTAAGTAGTTTAAACATATTTGGTACTTTTAATATGTTTTGAAGACTAGATTTTATATAAGCATGAATATTAAAGATTAAGGGCTTAGAATTGATAGCCATATAAATTAAGGGTTTTTGTAATATTAGCGAAGAATTTACATCGATGTCCCGTTGTTACGAAAATATAGAATCTTATAAATCCATTTATGAGACACGAAAACTCATACAATTTAGAGGATCTGATTCGGTGGCGTGATATGAATTTTTAGGAATTTGATAACTATCGCATGATTTCGTTTAGGTCAGAGGAAATTGCCTTACATATGAAATTATGCGAATATAAAAATATTATTGACTCATTTGGAAGATATAACACGTGGTTACATGTTATAACCTGGGATGATACATATATCATATGTGTGCGAGCTTATTTATATATACCACTTGAAGTAGTTGAATTCTTGAAGTGAAACATTATCAATTATATCCTACGAAGTGGTATATATAGTTCATAAGTGTGCAATTTGTGGTATATTCTTCCACAACCTATATCATTCTAAAAGATGAGAAAAATTTTTAATTCTTAAGTTTGAAAGAAACTTAATCACTTTAAAAACATCACAGCCAAATTATCTATGATATTGAGACGACAAGTGAAAGATCCGGAAAGCGAGAGTAAATATTTATAAAATATAGCAAAAGTCAATTGAAGGCTACGGAAGGCTAATATATTCTGCGAAATGTAAACGTTTTTGTATGTCAAAACATACTTTTTGTCAAGCCAGGAAGTTTGAGAAATTGTGAGAAATTTTATTATTTGACATAACTAGGTTAGACCATCTCGGGGTTAGTTATAATGCGAAAAGAATAATTGAATATTTTTAATTGGAGACTCGTTGAAGAGTCGATAAAGCTGATAAGTTTGAAGAATTTATGTGAGCCGTGGTCTAAACTGGAGTTAGTATTGCAGGCGCGTTGAGTTACATGCTGATACCCCTTGATTGATCATTGGGAAATGTTACACTATGTAATGAACAACATTCGCGTTATCAAGGTATTATATGACTCCCGATATAGTTGGTTTAATTAAATCACATATTTTTACCACCAGGTTATGCGTGCGTCATATATTCTCAAATGCTTACATGCATAAATGATGACTTTTTTAAATGATGATTATACAGGAGGTATATACATCTATATACTTAGAAATTGAAATTAATTTATCAATTAATTTTTTATTGTGATATATCGATATTTTGACGTTGAGGGGGAGAATAGTATATAAAATATGAATAAGGGATGATATGAGCAGAAGTTATTTGCAAACAAATTTTCGACCTCGAATAGAAATGGAGTCTTATCTGAGTTGTAGCAGCTCAAAATAGAAGTGGAGGTTCACAGAAAACAGCTTGTAAATGAAATAGTTCCACCATTGAAGATATGACATTGAAGATGGTCTAGGAGAATATCGCCTCCAAAAGAATTTTGAATATACTCATGAACTAAAGCTTCCCAATGCACAGAACATTTGCAATGAAATTCGCTGACAATAATGAATCTCGATTATCATGAACATGGTGGAACCAAAATTAAAAAGAATTGTCGACAATAAATATTGCATAAAATTAAGGCTACATATAATGAAGCAAAACTCACTAAATAAGTGAGAATTTAGACTCGAAATCTAATTAAATATGATACTAGTGAAATATATACCGGTGCGGTCTGAGAACTCGCGCTATATAAATTAATTTAGACCCGAAGTCTAATCAAATATCACGCTCACCCCTTAGTATATATTGGTATATGTGCGAATAACTAAAGTAAGATTTACCACAAAAGATTTGTACCCGAAGGCACTAAGCGAATTATAAGTGTCACGTACACTTTGTGATGGAGAGGTATCGAGGAAATTATATATGTTTGGTAGCGATAAAATATAACCTCTTTATATGCATATGTGGCGTATAATATAGCATCTTTGAGAAATACGTATCACGTGAATACATGTATAAGGATTGAGTATAAATGTAGAAAGAGTTATGATGCTTGAAAGCGAAATATGTATCCTGAAAAGAGCTTAGCTCGATTGAGTTAAAGTGAAAATATTTGAATATTTAAAAACCCCGTCCGGAAGAGAGATGGATTGAGGATTCGAACTACGTTATTAGACATTTATTTACATTATGTTTATTCGATTATCGCGTGGATATCTGAGTGTACCCAATAGTATGTCATACAAGTTTAACTGTATTTATATTGTAATCTTTGTCATGATTGTATTTGAATTATTTATGTGGTATGAGATATTTAGATTATTTAGTGTGCGTTGGCGTTGATGCTACATATTTTTTTATTGTTGCTTAGTTATTATTTGATCATTAAATATTCATGATATTATAAAAGATTCGATTATAGTTTATAGAGACTCTAGAAGAGTTCTAAGTTGAATAAATTATTATGAATAAGTTAGTCTGAAAGAACTCTTGTAGAGTTCTCGGTTATTCAACAGATGTTTATAATTAGATTTTAGAATCAAATCTTGGTATAAAGGTAATATACAAGCATTGTAAGTATGATTATAAATTAAATACTCCTTTAGAGTTCTCGATTAAATGAGATTCATAGAGATAATTTAGTATCGTCCGGAAGGTATATGAACTTGGTCTTGAAGTACCAATTCTAATGTATATCTTACAAGCCCCTACATGATTGGATAATAAATGCAATGACAATCTTTGTAATGTTATTTGGATATTCGACTGAATAATCTAAGCGGTGATGCGTCGAGGAGATATGATATAGAATGATGATCTCGTGAGGGGAGATCACGATATCCATTGTACTTTTTTCCTTAAACAAAGTTTTTTCTCATTGTGTTTTCTTGGTAAGGTTTTTTAATGAGAACCCAGTGCATGGCGTATCTAAAGAGAAATATACTATTTTTTATTTCACTAGGTTTTTCAGCGATTTTTTTAGTGATTATTTGCTTAAAGATGGTTATACGAATGATCTTATATGACGTTGTATTTACATGTAAAGATCGGAGAAAAATTTATGAAAATGACAATTTATGTTTATGACTTAAACATTATTGGAACTCTGAAGAGCTTCGAGTTGTAAAACAGCAGAAGAAGGAGTCGAGATGAAATACTTAGTTGATAAGTCGCATTGATACCATATGATTATAATATCGTAGGATGTGGTGATGGCCCAAGTAATGCGAGAGAAAGTGATACAAAATAATTATTTGATCGTAGTATCTTAAATAAGGAGTAAATATCGGCACGAATGCGTGAAATGAAGTTAAATGTATAAGGGATATAAGATTGTTATTCAGGTAGAACATATTGATTTATCTGTGATTGATTATGCGAATCATATCTTATATGATACATATTGGAAGATCGCGTACATAGTGTCCATTTATTAGTAGTGATGTATTTCATGATTATGTATGAAGCAAACTATATCGGCAAATCATCCAGGCCACGCAAAAATCTTGAAATCTGAAGAAAGTGCATTGAATCTTGCGTTGGTTGAGGAATATGATCAAAGCAGATCCATATTACTTACGATTTATCATATGAAAGTTTGTCACGGCGATCTTTATGACGGTAATTGTAGATGTGTTGCGTAGTAAAATGAATGACATGTCGAAAGGAGATAGAAGCAAAGTATATTTGTTTCTTATTCACCATGATCTTGAGAAAAATGGTGAAATCGATTTTGACAAATTTGATCTTGTGATAATCTGGAAGATATATTATTAAATCAGCGTCGTCTTTATCGTTCGAAGGTTATCCGAGTATAGGGCTACTTTGTCGGTAAATGATGTCTGAAGTGATGCCGGTCGTGAGAGTTAATGCGCCGTTGTACTCGTTTTCATATCGTGGTTTTTGTCCCAAATGAGTTTCACCAGTAATGTTTTAATGAGGCGACATTTTATGCGTATATTACAAATATCTTGTTTTTAAGCCACTTTGGGGTTTTATTGAAACGGGTTATATTATTAGGGTTTTAATAAGGCAGCTATTAACACATTGATTAGACGTCGAGGAAGTGTTTTTGGAAATAATGGATGTCTTGGCTTGTCAGCGAAGTCGTCTTGTTTATCGAGAAAGAGATAAGGCAAATTAAGAGAGAAGTAAGAATTAACTTGTTTGCCGAGTTATACATATGTATTATATCTTGAAGCACTGTAAATAAGTGGCTCGTTATATTATTATCTAAAAATAATAAAAGATATTCTCCTCCCTTTGCTTATTATTCTCTTTCTATTTATATCGTTTCTTGGCTATATCGATAACATTTATTTAATCTTTATTAGTTACTCCCAAATATTGTAAATTTGCTTTTTTAAGGTTGATGAACTCATGGATACTTCAAAAAGAAAACCCAAATAGTAATTCAAGTGACTAAGGGTGCCTTCCTAAATGATGCAAGTGTTCATGTGAATGCATAACATCATAAAAATATGTAGTACGGAAACAAAGGACCAAGGCATGCATACACATTGGTAAATGGTAGGAGAGAGAGACGAAGCATGAAGCCGAAGGAGAAGGTGCCGATGACGGAAAGAGAGATGGAAACAGCCGAGAGCTGAAGATCACCTATATGCCCAACGAAGATATTGGTGACTGAGTTTGTCCCAAACTGGCAAAGGATGTTGAATGCTATAGGCCCACCTATCTTCCACAGCTTCACAGTCTCAATCCAGAATACCAACCACCATTCCCTCAGCCCTTTCGGGGCCCGGTAGTCGCCGTCTCTGCCTATCAACTGCCGTTCAAGGAGCGGCGCTTCCATCTCATTATGCCCCATTTTATATATTACAAGTAGTACGTAGTTTCCTTTCCTACTATAGCCAATTATGCGGGGCTGTTCGGATTTATTTTGGCGTGAGAAGCTCAAAATAAACTGTGAAATATCAGACTCAAATGACTTGGTCGTATTTATATCCGTAACACGAGGTAGGTAGATTTATGTTGCAAACTAAAATATTGATATTAATTTTCTTACATGTTATTTATAAGTTTATTTAAAGTGATTTCTTACTTATTTTCGTGACGCATCAAGTCTATCTAACACTATATGCATTAAACTTCGTTGTGTCATTTTATTTACAAATAAAGAGCAGTGTAAGCCGACAGACAAATTATGTATAAAATGTTTTATATACGGAGTATTATATAAAAAAATTAACTAGGAAATAGTTTGTTCACATACACATACAAAACCTAATTACAATTTCAACAACACGCAAAATAAAATTAGACTTCGGTTAATGATCCAACTTTAATTAAATGCAAATGTCAATTGATAGACTTCAACTACATACTATATCCCTACATATATATAATAACATAATTAGAAAATGTACGTTTATATTTATTTTTTAAATATTTAAATTGAGATAATAAATAAAAAAGAATTAATTATTTAATGAATTTTATAAATTATACTTTGATTTATCTTATAATTCTATTTTGTTCATACTTATATGATCCCTATAATTTTTAATATTAAATTTAAAGCTTTTGTTACCACGCTACTTTAATTTTCAAGTTAATAAAAAGACTGACATTACGTAATTTTATATATCGTTGTAGTAAATATCACTTCTTTCTTTTAACATAAAAAATACACTCCATGTTATTTTATTTATTATTAAATATCACTTCTCAATTGATTAGTAGTATAAATTATTCATACTTCTACTATTCAATTTATTTTTATATTCATTTTAACATATTTTAATTGGATGACACTCAATAATATTCGGTGACACAACTAAATAATATCAAGATTTTACGAATTCTCTAATTTTAGCTACACACAAACAATTTGAAGAGGTCGACATTAGATGTTCATGTTTCTTGAATATGAAATATTCCAAATGAATTATATTGAAAATCAACGAATAAAGATGACATACCTTTTTAAAAACCGTATCTCGCATAATAATTTTTTTAATAAAAAGTTAAACCTTAATAAGACATACAAGATGTGATTCATATTACTGATAATAAAACTTTTTAATTTTGACATAAATAAAACTTTAATATAAAAATGTCACAAGAAACCATTCAAATAGAAGATGAGGATACCGATTTGTACGTCAAATATTCATCAATAAAGTGAATTATATACTTATAATATACACAATCATAATATCAATGAATTATATTTCATACGTAGTAAAATTCATATAAGCATTATCGTGACAATATACTTTATTTAGTTTACTAACTAATCAATGGAGTATTAAATAGTGAAGATTGAATTTTTTAATTTCTTCATATTTTGAATTCAACTCTAATTAATTATTGTATCTATAGTTTATAAATAAAAGTATTTTTTATTTAAGCTAAAACTAGTAACATTTTATATATATTATAATAAAAAAATTAAAATTTTGAAATAAAATATTCAATTCTATGACTCCTCCATACTAAATGACACAGTTGATGAATGCTCCAAATCAAGAACTTTATGCTTTCATCGATAAAGATAATTTTTTATTTGAATATAAAAAATCAAGAGTAGTAATGGAATTATAAAATGATTTGTAAAGAATATTGGGTAATTAATATACATGTGACTGTTTGTTCTCACAATCGCTTGACACGGCAGTCAAGAACAAATAGCCTAACAATAACGATAGTATGATACTACCGTCATTAGAACAACAACGCATTTTAATTTCTGACGCTATTGCATATACTTATATTATATTTATATTTTGTAGATTCGGATGTTAAGTATTTGTGACTATATTTTCTCACTTTTTGTAGAGAAAGAAATTAGTATATTTTCATAATATATATTAATTTTATTATTAACGCCATTTTCATACAATGGCGATAATTCTAAGAATTAATAAAGGCGAAGCGAAAGAAAACACACTAACTTTTATAAATAGGAATATATCCTTGATAATTTGAATAATAAAAATAGAGTGGCTATATTTACGAGTTGCGTACGTGTATTCAATAGAAACCAGTCGATATTATTAATAGTAGAAGGGATATGGTAAAGACGTGAGGGCTATCTACCAGATGATAGAGAGGTGATTAAGTGTAATGTGCATGCATGCTTCAACCACCTCAATCAAAGACAACATTGGTATGTATGGTAGCTAGAAGGACAACAATTCATTCACCTCGTCTCCAATAATGATCGTGGTCCAGTATCTATATGTTGAAGTATGTTGTTTTCACTAAACTCTTTTTCATCTCTCAATTTCCTGCCATATGTACAATAAATAAATTTGTTGTTATTTGAACATCTCTCCTCTACATAAATTGCCTGGCATAAAATGACATATATAATTATAGTGACTTTTTATCTGATGAAATGTGTTTTCGATCACAAGAAACAATTAATATACGAAACTCGCCAGAACTTCATAACGCCGACGGTTGATCACAATATTTAGATCGGGGTCGACCATCATCGATCGGATCGAATTTAACGTTGACCGACATGACCGTCAACATAAAGTTCATAATCGCTGGCCCAGAAGACATACGTACTCATACCCGAGTACATTTGTCCTCTCTCGCATGTAAATATACAAATTTCTCTAACGTTAGAAGATATTTTTATTCATGTATCTCTTTGCAGATATCAGACACGTGATATATTAAAAAACTTTAAAGAAATTAAAGAAAAATAATTGCATTGTTTGCACCATAAAAGATGTTTGCACCATAACTCGTCTCAAGAAAACAAAATTGCTGATATTTTAAAACACTAGAAATGTATTTAGCACAAGACGTAACATTTACGCCTCAAATATTTAAATTGAGATAATAAATAAAGCAAATATTTACATAAATTTTAAATTATACTTTGATTTATATTATAATTTAATTTGTTCATAGTTATATGATCCCTTATAATTTTTAACAATATAATTTTAATAATATATTTAAAAGTTTTATTACCATACGCTTCTTCATTCTCATGGAACGACCTATGTTATTTTATCTATCGTTGTAAAATATCACTTTTCTCTTTTAATTAGAAAAAATACACGATAACTCCTCAAGAAGTTATTATTATTTATATGCACACCGAAATAATAAACCCTTTCGAAAAATCTTTCTGCACAAAAGAATTTGGCAAACGACGTGCTCACTATCGCCTGGGCTTATCTCCTAATGATGACATCTATAGCATTTAGTTGACTTGATATGGACTCGAGATGATCTGAATGAAGTCTTGATTTTGATATATTTCCTAGACGTGGCTCGGGGACGCAGTCTTCGCTTCTTGACTTTGGGGTACTGTCCGAACCGAGGCGCCCTTTTAGCGGTGCTTAATCCCTTATGGTTGTAATGGACACGCATCTTTGGCCTTTGACTTCGACTCCGAGATAAATGACTATAGTTTTAATTCCCTCCTTTGATACAAAAATGACCTGCAATTGACCCTCTTGGATTCGAATCGAGTCAATTTTGGATACGGTCCTAGTCAGATGTTTCAACAACTTATCTCCGTATGGAATAGTTTAAGAGTTTTAGCAACAGTAAGAATGAACTAGATTAACCCTTTATCTTCACGGTCAAGTTCCTATTAGTAAGAAATGGCCTTAGCAACTCCCCCTTTGTGCCCGATAAGTCGATATGAGCGTATTCTACTAGCTCGATCCTACCTTGATTCGCTACAAGGGCCTTCAAATGCTGCTTCCTACAACTTGATTCTGATGTTCGAGCTAAGAGCTCAATTGTTCACCAACTTTTGGGGGCTAACCACAATAGTCGCTCCCCTTCGGGCTGATGTGTCAGTATTCATCTGGGGTCAGAGTAAGGACCTCGTGGTTTGTCTACAAATTATCATTTGTTGTAGAGTCTTTAACAGCTGCTTTCCTACAAATTTTAACTCGATATCAAGTGATACTAACTCCCCATCACGATTTGGAGAGTATAACCACTATAGTCGCTCCTCGATGCTTGGGGCACCTTCCGGGTGTTAGTGTGTTTTCTTTCTTTGAATCTTCAAGCATCAAAGCTTCAAAGATTCAATCTTCAAGTTTCCTTGGGCAAGCTTTCAGCCTTTGAATCTCTGGGCTCTCAAAAGCCTATCCTTTGAATCTTCAAGCTTTGGGTGCTTCAGCCTTTGAATCTTCAAGCTTTCAGGTGCTTCACCCTTTGAATCTTCAAGCTCTTAGGTGCTTCAGCATTTGTATCTTCAAGTTCTCGTGTGTGCTTATCTGCCGGGCCTTTCTTTACCACTTCACCTTATTATTTTCGAAAATACGTGGGGTGTATTTATAGGTTTTCGGCCGATCGTCAATCCATTTTCAGGTGGATCATTATCTTGTTACATTAATGCAAATAGGCGCCCCATGTAGGATTTTTCTAGGTAAAAAATACTTTATTTATTGATCTCGTCATTTTCTTGTTACATTAATTTAAGCCCTGTATCATTCGGAAACCCTATTGTAGGTTTAAAGTTAGGTTTGATTAATATAAAACCCCAACTTTAACATGAAATTAATTTCAAAAGTAAACTCAAAACCCTATTATTCTCGCAGATGTCCTGGAATTTAATCGAGTTTAGGTGAACCTAATCAACACGTGTCATCAGGATCGGGGTTGTAAATTAATTAAATTAAAATTCATAAAATTAAATTTTACTAATTTAAATTAATTAAATTTCCACTATCATCAAATGCCCCCTCGAACTCGGGTACGCACGAGAAGGCCATGTCTCGACCTCGCCATTCATGTAGCCGGTATGTATTCATTTCGACGTACCTACATTTTAGCATGAATTTCGTACATGCCATTCTCTCTTTAACTTGCCGCTCACCTACCCAGACTTTTTAATTTTAGGTGACTACATTATAAGAGCACACAGTTTAAATCTTCATTTAGGTGGTTGAGATTTCAAATTGTTTTCTTTGACTTCAGATGAGTAGAACTATGTCATATTATAAGAGCACACAGTTTAAATCCTCCAATTTTGTTCTGCTCTTCTTTTAAAAACATGATGTTTTGAATAATAAACGATTGAGAAATACTTCTGAAAAATGACTTTAACAAGACTTGAGTTCAATCTTGTAAAGCTAAACTAAGTCAACTCTTACTAGACTTAGCGGGAGGTTTATTAATCTTGATTATTTTGTATATTCACATACAAGTCAATAAAGGATATAAGTCATTGAATGATACATTAGAATTAATACGAGTATGGGGAGGACCATGTAAATTCTATCAAGTTTTGAATTAAGTATTATCGACACGAGTAATGTATTATCCAAGGAAGGATACATCTTTCTGAACTTAAAAGTGTACTTGGTAAGATACGTAAGTAAGGAATTGTGTTTAATGAAGCTAAAACACAATGGATGAAATCTTTCAATTTCGTATACCAAAATAAATTTTCATTCTAACCTTATATGTGTCATTAGTTGAGTGATACAAGTAAGGATTGTGTTTAACGTGGTTGAGACACAAAGAGTGAAATAATTTCACATATCAAAAGTTGTTGCACCTACCTTTAAAATAAATTTATTCATACTTAACTGTGAGACAACTCAAGAGTTATGTTTGACAAATAAACTTTGAAACGTCTCGTATGGACAAGTTAGTATTATGTCACTGAAGTAGATATAATTTAACACGAGATCCAATATTGAGATTATGTCATTGTATCATAATCGCAAGATAACTGGTATTTATTTCCATCTACTATATAATAATAATTAATTGTATGTTTAGTATCTTCATTATGAAATACAAATAGTGGAAGTAAATATATGACATGAATGTATTCAAGCCGTTCCTTAGGAGACACTAATCCAGTGTTAGAACCCTTCGGTTATATCAAGAATATTATGTGAGAATTCGTGATGCATTGATAATGCCTAATGCAAAGAGACAGATGATATGAATAAATCATACTCCAATAGATGACTTAAGGTCATCTTAGTGATATAGAATTGGAATACACGAGTCGAGTATATAACTCACTCTAGTTACCTTCTAGATGGTGATTCATCTGAAATTAGAAATGTGTTTCCGTTAAATGAACATATAGTCATGAATGAATGTTCAATCAAACATTTGGTTTCGACCATGTTGAACGTCTTCATTGGTTGACTTTTCTTTATTGATTACCCACGCACAGCATGTGGTTTAAGTGAGTGATCCAGCACGTTCCTGGCACAATCGTGATGACGGATATCACTTGACATTGTCATTAGAAGTTCACATCTTAAACGAATAAGAAGGAAACGATTATACACCAAAGGTCCACTTTGCAAACTTGAGATAGAGATATAATGGAGTGTAGAATCCATCTTGATATTTTAATTGAACAAAAAAGGGGCGTGAGTGCGTATGAACATTGAGTTCTTTAAAGGTTATGTATGACCAACCGACATAATATTTACATCGGAAAGATAAGTGGAATCCTCCTACAACCTTGAATGATATGGTAGTTAATTGATTCTTGTACATTTGTGAGCCCTATTACATATATGTGACATATGTTATATTAGTCACAAGATATAATCTTACATGACATTTGCTTCTTAAGCTATAATGCTTCGTGAGGCTTGAGAATATTGAAATCTATGATAGATTAAAACTCTATAATAGACAATACTGTTGACAAGTAACTCTACCAGAGCGTTCATAGCAGTGACCTCACGAGCGGTAGGCCGTTGAATCTATAAGATGGTGATACGATTCACCTAATTTCATGTAAAGCGATCAAGGCCAGACATAACGACTACTTACATAAAGCACGGTTTTCGTGAATAGGAATTGTGGGTTTTATCAAGGTATTCACGCGGGATTCGAATATGCTTGTAGTAACTTCTTTAAGAGAATAGGTAACTATAATTACGTGGAATTGACTTGTTGATCTTCACCAACCAAATACTTAGAATGGTGTCATGTACAAATTGTCCCATATAAAACACTATTAGTCAAGTAATTCATAACAATAGCTCCAAGGTACTGGAGAGTAAACTAAAGAAACTTGATTCCTCGCAGATACAACTTGACCAGCTTAGTTTGTATCATTGCACGTTAAGTAAAGAATATGCATTTTTATAAGATAGCCAAGCGAAAACACTTTACTTGTGTTGTAAACCTGGCCCAACGATAACTCAAGAAATGGCTAATCGGGTATTAAATCTCGAGATAGTCTCCATGTACCAAACGATTGCCCCGTTATACTTAACTGGGCTGGCCCGAATTCACCGAGCTGTAAGTGGTATTTGAGAAGAAATTGGACCCGTATGGTAATGTCCACGGTTTTCAAGCAGTAGGCTTATGGCAAACGCGAAACCCGTTACCTACGCCACCGTATAGCGACTATATCAGATAATTCAACCATCTCCATGGTCGGTAGAGACCGAGCGTATGGATGTAAAGACTACTTGTAAGTAATCTCTTCGGTTAATGACACGATTGTAATCATTGCCATCCGGGGCTTTGCATGTCCCAAGGATCTAAGAGTTTCATGCAGCCTGCGGATCCACCAAAGGACTTAAGCCGAGCATCTCGAGTTTATATTTCTTTTGTGATTGAATCAATGTTTGATTTCACGAATTCAAAGAAGAGATTAAACGATGCAAGGTTCAATGGAGCTTAAGCGAACCTTCTGAATACGTTAATCAATTAATTGAACAAGTTGTCTGCTTCACCTAGGTTGACTTTATTATATGAATGTGTAATTCATTCATAATCATTTATTATCTCAATGAGCGGGCGATTCAATCCAAGGCAAATCAGAGTTTCTAGAGAGGCAACTTGTGAAGCGTTGACAAGAGAACCTCTTCAAGTCTAGAAACGTAAGATAGCTAATTTTTTCTCCCTCGTTGGGACAGTGGTTTTGGGGCAACTAGCATTTGACGACTCAAAGATAGCTGACATCGATGATCGATTTTCTTGGATCATGAGAGTTTGTAAGTCTAATCAATCTTATGGGTCACGCTTGCATAATCATAGCTTGACCACGCTACAAAATCATAGAAGATATGTATATCTCGTGTACTATAAGATTTTTTTCTAGAACTGCTGTTTAGCGATTCTGTGACTGTGTATATAACTATCTCAGATTATATGAGCTCAGGCTTTGACTATGTCAAACGGAAATAACCCGTCTCTTTACCAATATTATGTTGATAGTATATAAGTTTCTAAGTGGAATATTTCAAATAAATTAAAATTTCAAGTCAGAGCGGAGAATTCAAATAAATCGCCTGGCTGGTGGTATATTTCGGTTTGTAAGGACCCGAGATAGTATAAATGATTTTGGAATAAAATCACTTACCGAGACTAGTATTATATGAGTCGTAGTTATTTCCATGGAAAACTTTACTTTGGAATCGGTTTCTATCAGATTTAAGTACGAAAGCTGACAAATTAGACCGAAACCAAACGGGCTTAAGCCGGGTCCTTAAATATCTTACCATCCTATCTTCTTCATCATTACCTAAAACCATTTTCTCATCTTTCTACTCCCTCACGGCCGAACCTATAGTTCTCCTCCCCTTGAAATTTCTTCCATTTCTCTCATATCGATTGTCGCTAAACTCAAGGACAAAGTAGGATTTGCTTCTCCTCATCCTCATCTTACCATCCTTATCTTCTTCATAAAGTGATGACCTAACATCGAGTTATCAAGTCGGTAAAGTGAATGCAGTTGTTGGAATTTTAGAAGTGTATATTAATTTTGGGGATAAGATGATTACTAAAAGGTTAAATTGAAGTCATAGACGGGGTATAATACTGGCTTAAATAGATGTTGTGAGAGGTTATTCTCACGGAACGTGTTATAATGTATAACTTTGAATAGGAGCCGAGCCCGACCTAGGGGCACGAGGACCGCTTAGAGTTAAGATTACCTTGGGGCTCGAAGTAGCATAAATCTCACGACGTGGGGACCTTTCATATATCATATATGTTATATATTTTGTACTAAGTATCTTGGGTTATTCTCGATATGTGTGTATCAGGTGACTATGATTGATATTATGTGAAATTGTGATTTATGATTCATGTTATGAAATACCAACATTTTGATAGATATTATGAGATAATTATGATTAAGTGAGTTATATTACGAGATAATTGAGATTAGCGATTCATATCATGAGATATTAGTGATTACGATTTACTACGGGATAGCTAGAATTATGATCTACGCTTATGAGATTGGTATGCCAATGCAGGTAACGCTTGGTAAATTTGCACCGTGTACGCTACGCGCGCTGGGTCAGGCGCAGATGGATTGCTTCAAGGTGGTTATTCATGGAGCTGCGTATCCCGACCGGTGCCTGGCTTCAAGTGTGTATATCAGGTACTTCAAAGTGGATTCGGGAGGTTTGGCGCGATATGTACATTGAAAGGTAGCTCGGTCGGGAGTGTGACTGGCGCTGAGGCCTCATCTCGATTATTTTGAGGTGCATTCCTCAGATGTGTGTATTATTTGGAGGCGGATTCTCATATGTGTATTATTTGGAGCTGGAATTTCATATGTGTATTATTTGGAGGTGGATTCCTCGTATGTATTATTTGGAGTGAGTCCTCATCTGCTTACTATTTGGGTGGAGGCGGATTCTCTATTTGATGACTTTGATTATCTTGTGCGTTGCATAGCTTTTGCTTAAATGTATATGCTATTTATGATTAAAAACTCATATGTATAGTATTATGTAACATCATATAAGAGGATCCTATGTGAGTTGTGGTCTGTTATTCATTGTGTGGCTTGGTTGATGTATAAGCGTATGTTATATATATAAGTATGAATATATGATGGGATCATGTCTGGGGTATTTGTATTCACTCAGCTTAATAGCTGACTCCCTATTCTCTACGGGGCTCTGCTGCTTATGCCTAGGCTCAAGCCGCATCGATAGTCATGGATCAAGATCAGAGGCGAGGCGATAGTACAAGATCCTCAATGCTCTTTTTCCTCTTTGTTGTGTTTTCTAGCATTCAAACTTTATATTGAGGTCGTAATATGTTGTATCAGGGCGATTATGTGCGTATCAGATGGTTGTATTTTCAGTCATAAGTTTGGTGATAATGCTCAGCGATGTATCGTTAGTTCACCACGATGACAAAAGTATTTTTATTATTAATGTCAAATGAAGTCTTTTTATGTTGTCATCCATCGATCGGTGACTCAAGGCATGTGCTGTTGGATTTACCTAACTCGTGGTGTCAATTGGGCGGGTCGCTAAAACCACAATTAAGCGGGATAATAACGCATATGTTAGGTAAACACAAATGAAGTATAAGAAGAGATGCTGATATATTGTGCGGATTTGTCCATCCTTAATAAGATAGATCTCAGCCTCTCTCGAGAGCCAAGGTCGACGCTGCACTTGACGCCACGCTTATCGCATATCCATAGTTCGAAAGAAAGTCACGGGAAAGTTTCATGACACTTCTTATCAAGTAGACAAATTGTAGCAATTCGTCTGGCATAGCTGTTATTGAAATCAATGAATATTGTTTTCAATAATTATGCTCATTGCGACAATTGTTGTAACAATTCATTTACTAGTTTAGTTAAATGTGATTACATAAACAGAACATTCAATAATAGTAATTATAATTACTAGTCGGGTTCTCATGATAATACAAGGATTACGCGTATCGCTAGATCTCATGACAATGCATTATAATAATAATGGTCAATTATACTCATTATAATGTCAAGTAATACCGAGCCTAGAATGTAACGACCACTCACCCCAAGTCGGCCGCCTCCCGAGGTTAAGATCATTAACAACCTATACACCGTACTCACCAATCGATGGATACAAATAAATAAATATATTCCATCGACATTAACAAAGACAAAACTTCTATTCCATCGCTGTGTTCCCACAACACATCCAACAAAAAAAACAAAAGACGTTCGTATCACAAATCCACCCGACTAATACAACCCAAGGATACAAGAAATAAAAATACAACATAGAGAAAGTATGACAACCAAACCCATCATTGAAATACAACAAGTCTAAAACATAAAGCCGACAACAAAAGGGGAATAACTAACGAGGACTTCCTATGCCACCACCGCCTCACCCTATTTATCTTCACGCGCCCGTGAATACAAGATCCTCACCACCTCAACGACGCTTCCTGTGAGACCTAGTACAAACGCCCGCCCATAGAGGAGTGAGTCACTATGTTCTCGAGTTAATACAAATACCATAGATTTTACCCAATCACATATATTCATGCTTATATATATAACATATGTATATACATTAACTTGCTACACCAGTCATAACTCACCGTCCACAAATCACATAGAGTCCTCTCATACGATATCACATGATTACCATATGCCGTGTTTATAACCATCAACAATGCATATTCATTTGGGTGGAACTGCCTCAACACACAAAGTAATTAAATGAGGAACTTAATCTCCACAAATAATAAACAAATGAGGAATCCACCTCCACAAATAGTAAACAAATGAGGAATCCACCTCCACAAATAATCAGATGAGGTCTCCACCTCCATCCTCCCGACCGAGGCTACCCCCCTCAATATGCATATCACACCAAACCTCCCGAATCCACGGGGCTACCCACTCAATATGCATACCACACCAAACCTCCCGGTCGGGGTCACCACCGCTCCACAAATATATATCAAAACAATCAAAATAAAACTGCACACAGATTACACACACAAAGCCACACGCAGCACAAGTACACACAACACACGTGGTATAACCACAATAACCACCACAATCTTATAACATGAATCATAATCTCAACTATCTCATCATATGAATCATAATCACAACTATCTCATAATATGAATCATAATCACAACTATCTCATAATATGAATCATAATCACAACTATCTCATAATATGAATCATAATCACAACTATCTCATAATATGAATCATAATCACTCAATACACATGTCAAAATAGTCCCATGACAAAACACATGCAAAATATATAAACATAATATATGGTTGGATTCCCATCGTGAGATCTCAGACTACCGAGCCCAAAAGCAGTAATGATAACTCTAGGTAGTCCTCGTGCTAGGTCCAGGCTCAACTCCTATTCAAAGAAATTATACATTATAACACATTCCGTAGAATAACCTCTCTTAACATCTATATAAACCCCGAGTATTATACCACGTCTCACAATTCAAATTTACTACCCTTAGCAATCATCCTATCCCCAAGATTAGTATACACTTCTAAAATTCCAACGTAACTACATTCTAATTATCAACTCATAAATCCCGAGACATCACTTTATTACCCCAACAATAACACTTTAATCACATTCCAACCAATCCAACAATCAATCGCCAACTAATTAAACCATTAAATACAACCTCCAATTCAAACACTAACTACTATACGAACTTTTCCCAAACTTTCTCAACCCAATCTCTACCAATCCATATCCAAACCAATACTTCTATTCCCAAAATAACTATATTAAAGTCCTCAACTCCTACTATACTCCTTAAAGTTAACTTAAAAAGTCAACAAAGTCAACCCTTAACATACACCACTTCTAACCCCAATAATCACTCAAAGTCGCCCAAATCACCTAAACTAAATTTAGATAACATTTTTATCCCATAATAAAGTCAAGATCTAAAAAGTCAAATACAAAAGTCAAACTAACAAATAGTCAACTATAGCCCAAATGACGTAGATTTGAAGATTAAAACTCATACCTTTGATGAACGAGGAGGTGGAACAAGATTTGAGGGTCGGATTCAACAATTTCTCACCAAGAAAAGAAAAAAATCAAGGCCTGGGGCTATGTGAATTTCGCCCATACTTTAAGAAAAAATATAGGATTTTGTGTGATACGACGAGACTTAGTGGTGGTAAAGGAACATTTCAAGTGGAGTTTAGGTCTTTTCGTTCACAATTTCACTTCTTCTCGGTTTAACAACATAACTCGAACACGTGTCAAATTAAATTTCTATTCTCTCAAATATATTATCGTCCAACCCATATTATCATTATTCATTCAAATTTTAACTTTAACCGCCAAACACTCAACCGGAAACTAAAACTTCACATTTAAAACACCGCTTATACTCGAATGGGTTATTTTCCACCTATCTAATAAAAAAATTTCGTCCTCGAAATTTACTCAACACCCACGCGCCCCGTTCCCAACTCACTTACTCATCCTCATAGTAATTCACATATTAACACATATTATAGCACAAAGTTTAAGAACTAACCTTCTATTTCGAAAAGATGTGGATATTGACTTCTGACATCCTCCTCTCGTTCCCACGTAGCTTCCTCCACCCGCTGATTTCGCCACAACACCTTCACTAAAGCCACAACTTTATTTCGCAACACTTTTTCCTTTCGATCAAGAATTTCACCGTTTCTCTTCATACGTGAAGGTCTTCTCCAAGCTCCATTGGTCAGTGACTCCAAGATACTGGATTCACCGATATACTTCCTCAAACATGACACATGGAAGACGTTATGAATTTCGGCCAAATTTCGTCAACGCTAAACGATAGGCCACCGGACCAACTCTGACCAAAATCTCATACGGACCGATATATCGTGGACTCAACTTCTCTTCCCGAATCTCGCACACCTTTCCACGGGATATTCTCAAGAATACTTTATCACCACTTCAAACGCAACTAAATCCATGACGCATCCTATACTTCTTGTTCATTCGCCCACTTTTTAGGTGATGTCAGATCAATTTTATTCTCTCCACCTAATCTCCACCAAGTCCGAACCGCATATTTTCCTATCCCCAACCTCATTCCAAACCGAGTCCTACATTTTCTTTCCGCATAACGCCCAAATGGTGCTATGTCAATATCATGTGAAGCTATTATTATATGCAAACTCCATTTTAGGTACCATCATCCCAATTTCATAAAAGTTCAGCACATGCCCGTTAAATATATCCTCCAATGTTTGAATTGTTCTATCCGACGCTTCATCTCACCGCTGGATTTATTACGATGTACTTAATTGACCCTCGTCCCCATCACTTCTTGAAATCCTTTCCAAAATCTGGAGGTGAATCTAGCATCTCGATCCGATACAATGGATACCGGCACTCCATGCAATCGCACAATTTGATCAACATACAACCTTGCCAAGGCCAGACAATGAAGTCGATGCACTGGTAAGAAATGAAACATTTCGATACTATCCACTATCACCAAATACCATCATTCTTTTCTCAATGTCCTTGAGTCCAAAACAAATCCATCGTAATATGCTCCCAAGTCCACTCGAATAAATAGTGGTCATAATAGCCCTACCGATGTCGGTGTTCTATCTTCAATTGCTGACAAGTCGACATTTTGATAGAAATTTAGCAATTTCCTCTTCATGTTGGGGCCACCAATACACAGCCTCTTAAGTCTCTATACATCTTTGTACCACTGTGATGCTTATTATACGCGAGCATTATGAGCTTCGCCCTAAATCTCCTCTTTCAACTCACGAGTAACGCACGCACACCCACTACGCATCAGTGGCTCCCTCATCTCCTCACCACAAAGTCCCATCTCGGCTCGCTCACTTCCCCCAATTATCTTTTGCAATTTCTCATCTTTTTGTTTCCCTCGAAAGTATTCGATCACAGCAACCGGTCGAATCCTTATTTGCGCCAACAAACCGCCATCAACTCCCACCCAAAATTAACACCAAGCTGTTTCCATTTCATTTAATGGCCCTTAACCTTTCCTCACTTAATTTTACCATCAGCCCACCACATTCGCCTTTCCGTGATGATACTCAATGGAAACATCATAATCGCTAATAAACTCCATCCACCTCACGCCTCGCATTCAAATCTTTGCATCGAGTATTTCAAACTTTTGTGATCAAGAAATTCTGGCAAGCGACACCATACGTATAATGCCCAAATCTTATGCAAATATACCTCGTTTGCCCAAATCGCAGGCCGGTTAATTCTTCTCATGATTTCTTAGTTGCCTAATGCATAAGATACTACCTACCATGTTGCATTAGCACATCCCAACCCCTGACATGATTTATCACTATACACCTACATAAATCCATCCTGCCTTGACGGAAGAGTCATAATGGCACAAGAGTCAATATCTCTTTCAACTCATTGAAGCACCATTCACAACTCACTCCAAATAAATGGAACTCCCTTTCCGTCAACCTCGTCATAGGTGTTGCACAATTGAAAGTCCTCAGTAAATCTCCGATAAGATCCCACTAGACCTAGAAAAACTTCGTGATTTCAAGAACACTTATGGTCGCTCCTAATTCATCACGCCAACTTTTGGGATCAACACTTATACCCTCTCCGAAATCACATGACCCGTAAACCCAGACCTTCTCCCCAAACTGCATCTCTTCGAAAATTTAGCATACACCCATTTTTCCTCAAAGTCTCTAGACAATTCTCATAAAAATTTCATGCCGCCCTCACCAATGTAATATATCAAAATGTCACAATGAACACCAACACAAATTTATCCAAGTAAGAGCGGAACACCCGATTCATAAGGTCCATATACGCCGCAGTGGCATTCGCCAACCCAAACGCAAGAGATCACAAAACTCAGAGTGCCCATATTCGTTTCTAAATGCCGACTTCGATACATCATCCTACTTCTAATCCTCAACCGATGGTAGCCCCGAATTCTCAAGTCAACGAAAATACGCTGGCATCCTCTTCAATCGATCAAAACGTATCATCAATCCTAGGCAACGGATATGATTCTTAATTGTTACTTTGTTCAACTTCCTATAATCGACGACAACCTCGTAGATCCATCCTTCTTTCTTGACAAATAACACCGTAGCACCCTAAGGTGAACTACTTGGCCTAATGAACTCTTTATCCAACAATTCCCGCAATTGCATTTTCAACTCCTTCACTCAAGCAGAGTCATTCTATACAGGCCATAGAAATTGGGGTAGTACTGTGAATTAATTCTATGGAAAACTCCACCTCTCGCATGTGAGTGAAGTCCCGGCAACTCAGAAACACATCAACATACTCTCACGATATGCACCTCCCTTAGATCGATCTTTCTCCTTACTTCTAAGTGTCGACACAACACGGGTAAAAGATATTCAACACATCCACTTCTCAACATCTTACGGGCAACTAATGGAAGAAATGACAAAGAGAAAAGAATTTTTCTATCACCTAGAAGAAGATCTTAGATTTACCGTGACTGATATTTCAATCTTCTTAAGATGACAATCTATCACCGCATTTGTCTCCCCTAACCAATCCATTCTGCACAAGCATCAAAATCATCCATCCGAAAAGCGTAGTAAATCTATCTCCAAACATTGATTTTCAATACGCATGGACAACTTCTAAGTACCTCATCAATCTTTTAATGCATTTCTAACCGAGTTAGAATTAGAATGGGGTATAGCAAGAATTTCGAAAGTTATGTGAATACTGGGAAAGTTTCCAGATATGAAGGAATGAGTAGCCCGAATCAAACAAGACTTTTAAGCTTCAACACACACATATAAATTTAAAGTACAAATCCAACAAGAAACTAAAATAATACAAGTTTGCAACAACACATCCACAAAGAAAAGACAATGTATCACAAATCCAATTCGAATAATACAACCTAAGGACACAAGAAATCCAAAATACAACATGTGAAAGATGGACAACTTATTCGTTTATTGAAATACAACACACAAGTCTAAAATATACAAGTCGACAACAAAGGGAAACGACCGACGAGGACTTCTATGCCACCACCGGCTCACCTAAGATCTTCATCACAGCTCTACAATACGATCCTCACCTACCTCAATGATCGCTCTAGAGACCTAGACATAAAATGCCCGCCCATAGAGAAAGGGAGTCGGCAAAGTCGAAAGTGAATACAAATACCACAAATTTTACCTTAATCACATAACATATGTATATACATTAACCAAGCTACACCAGTAATAACCGGCCCACAAATCATAGAGTCCTTTCATACGATATCACATAATACTATATGTATTTCTTATAATCATCAACAATGCATATTCATTTAAGGAACTGCCTCAACACACAAAGTAATCAAACGAGAATCCATCTCTACAAATAGTAAACAATCGAGAATCCACCTCCCACAAATAGTAGTAAACATACGAGGAATCCACCTCCACAAATAACCAACAAAATGAGGAATCCACCCTCGTCTAACCTGCCTCAATAATATTATGTCGAGCTGGGCGAATTCTCAAGTCATTGGAGACCAACAATGCCGTTTGCAGGACCTGCAGATGGCATAAACAATTGTATTTAGACGAGATGCCTGGAACACACGAAATGAATGTAATTAATCAACCAACGAATTTTCCCTCAAATATCTCACCTGTCATCATTTCACCTCATCCTCATTCAGTCCTTCTATTTCCATGGCGACAGCCTTCTCCATTTCCCCTTGAAATTTTTCCATTTCTCTCGTCGATACCCTGTTCAAGAACAGTTGTGATTTTTTCCCTTTGTCATTCCTCGTCATATAAGAAAGATTAAATCTTTGAGATATTTCGAGTTTCAAGAGTTGACTTATGGATTTTTTTTACTTTTAGATCTTGAATTTATTATGGTATACAAATGTTATCCGAAAAGAAATATCTCAAAACTCAAGAAATATCTCAAAAGAAAGATCTAAAAGTCAATAAAATCCATAAAAGTCAACTCTTCAAACTCAAGAAATATCTCAAAGATTTGATCTTTTCTTACCTAGATATGACAGGATGATGAGGAGAAGAAAATCCAAGAACTTTGTTCTTGAATTTAGGCTACAATCAAATTTAAACAAAAAATTCAAGGGGGGAAATGGAGAGAGCATTTCGGCCATGGAGGGGAAATAAGAAGGTTTTGGATGAGGATGGAGATAGTGGTGGTAGGTGGGATATTTAGAGGGGAAGAAATTTAAGTTCCGTTTGGTTTCGGTTAATTTTACACCTTCCGCACTTAAATCTCAACGAAACCGATTTCCATTGTGTTATTCCCCGAGGCATATATTACTACTCATCTCATACTCATCTCGATATATCGATATTATTCCAAAATTATTTATACTATCTCCGGTCCCACCACAAACCTAAATATACCACCAACCTAATCGATTTGTTGACCTCCACTACTCAACTTCTCAAATTTTTAATTTCACCCAAATACTCCTGGCAATCGAAACTTATATACTATCAACATAATATCGTAAGGAACGGTTATTTCCATTCTACCTAATCTTTATAAAATTTCGCCTCGAAATTCTACTTTAGACCCGATTTTTCTTATCGCCCCAACTCGCCTTTCAATATGCTCTTATTACCGGTATCATGACATCTACTACCAATCACATTTTCCCAACATAGTTACTGACTTCGTAGATCGTGGTAATGCCAGAATACATTCGCAACGCATTCCTGAATATTACTTACCGCAACCAATCATATCATAATCATTACTCGGCCATACGTTCCCCCACTACGATATAGCACAGCCCTCTCATATCCCATATTACACCAACACCCACAACTTATATTTTATCATGTTATTAATATCATAATCAACCATCAATAATACCACTCAAAATCAATACCCATATCATCGATATATCACCGTGATCCGCCTCAATTCGTGTTATATCACCGTTATTAACTATCAGATTCATTAATGTGCAAGTAAATTCCTCTATCAAACCCCACTCATCAAATTATTTATTACCGGACATCTTGCATCCAGATAGTAACACACCCGTTTCCTAACATACAACTAAGGTGTAACACATCACCAAGCACCCCACTCCTTAATACTCCCACACATATCCTTTTAAACACCACTTCATAGTATAGTCATATCACCTTAACAAACTTGCACATATTAGTCTACCTGTGTATGTATATAAAGATCACACGCCACTCATCAATACATTATCACCATACACTTCATATAATGCTCATATTTACCATTCTCATACCATCATGATTTCATCATCGTATAGGTCAATAATATCGTATTTTTTCTCCCCTTTTGCACCTTTCTATTTCATTTATATCAACATCATGTCATGCCATAACATCTTAACCATAAAGTTATCATTTTCAATTTCAATTATAGCATATATACTTAGGCTCGTGGTTAACATCATATATTTCCAGTCTTACCATGATTTATCAACATCCGACTTCCCACATGATAATTCCAACAACATGCATATATATATCATCCATGCTACAATGTTAACCGATCATTCACACTACCTGCTTGATAACCCTTTATCGTAATCAACTTATTAAGAGTCTAATAGCTACTTCAATATCCCCTTTTCGCATAATCTCACTCCTAATGTCTCGCTTTCTAGTCTAGTTGAAAATTTCACCTACCATAGCTCCTCCTTTGACATCATACTTCATTCGAACTTTCATACCAAATAGTATCGTTAACGTGTTTCTACTCAAAATTGTTACATTAACGGCAACACTTCCTACCTTCCTTTAGTCCTCCTTCTCCTGTATAGTACTTTATGAATCCTAATTCCTGTTCACTTAGCTATATTATCGTATCCACCCAATGCCATTCCTTCATTAATTTAACATATCAGAAACTTATTCTCAGTTGTAGTCATATCAAGTTCCATTCTTCCCTCAGAGTTCTTCATCACTCATTAGAGTCATTTTTCCTTTCCTCCCGTCTCATTTCAGCAATATTAGAACTCAACATCTCTTCAATAGCTTCCGATGGTGCCATCCTAACACTGGCTTGGAAGTTAGTATTACCGTGAGCAACTTTCCTCTTACTTAAATTATCATCTCTGTTAACTCAGGTCTTACACTTCAATACGTCTTATATCCTCATACAATAGTCACTACTTTCCGATAAGGCCTTTATACTGAATCAACACATAACATTCTAAATATTTGTCCTGAATTCATGAATTCCAATCGTTGTATTCTAATTGACATCCGACCTTGCTTTATTATTAACACCCACAAACGACGTTTAACATCTTCGACCACGCCCACATGACCATTACAAAATCCACGTAATCGTATAATCAAGCCCATAAACCTTGTACCGCCACTTCACATAATGATTCAACCTATAGAGAAAACTTGTAGATCTACTTGTAACAATTCAATTATTATCCTTTATTAAGCATTTCTCCAAATCCATCATCCGTAATCATGAGTATAAATTTTTTTTTTTTTTATCCTCTTGTGAGTCAAGGGTCAACTAATTCTCTTCCTCTCATGATACCAATTATTCCCAAGTCACGATACACCTCAAAACTACCAAGTCCCACAGTATACACCCATGATGAGCTCATTCTCATAACTATGCTCCTGAATTACTGGTGCAACACGTATATTCTACCACACTTGTTAATACTCCTTATCCCTTGGGGTGGATTTGTCAACCTCATCTACACTCGCAGCCATTAATTCAAACTTAGAACTAACATTAGCACATCACCATCATTAGTTCCCCCATATTATCCTTTAAACAAAATTTCCATTTATGACCCGATATATTAACCATCATATTTCTCTTATAAGTGAGATCCCAAGATTCATTGATATTCCGTTACGAATTCCCACCAATTTTCCTTACTATTAGTCCAACTTTCTCTCCGAAGCGAGCCGATACTTCAAATCTTATAATTTACGAGAATTCCATTTATAACCTCAACTCATCCTTGAGAAATTTATCCTCAACCTTTCAATCGGAACACAATCAGTTATCACTTATCTTGTAACCAGTATGATATCCAAACATTTTACTCCCCTTATCACCTTGAATGTCATAGTCCTCTATTCCTGACGAAGAAATCAAATCCGTACCTTTGACTCATTTAACCTTTAACCTTCTCAACCATCTATTCACGTCTCTTAACCATAATTTTAAATTTCCTAATTCACATCTTTCGCTATATATAATTACATAATACTCAAATCTTCAAGAAATCATCATTCTTTTCATGTCTTTTCCTTGGACTACCTCGAACTAAATCGCACTCCTTAATCAAATCTTTGATGCTCCAACTATTATTACCAAATTCATATTATCTTAATTTCATACTTTCTCTTTTCAATTCACACTTGTTAGAATTCCACGTATCCTACACTGTACTTAACATATACTCCACGTATCATACCTTCCCATGGTTCTATTCCGTGTTTCCTGCTTCATCATAAATATAACTATACACAACTTTATCATACATTAACAACCACCAACATCTCATTCCAATCTCATCTCAATCATGTTCCTCAAATTCTGCACTCCCCTATTTATCATCGCCTTAAATAATATATCACAATCCCGCTAAGATCCTTTATTTCATAAAATTATTCAACACCATGTATCCAGCCTCAAAGTTTTATTAATAGAGTACTACTAAACATCTTTTTCTTTCTCCCGCAGTCCCAAAATTTTATTTTTTTTCCCACTTTATTCTCCAAGCAACAATTCAAAAACTTAAGCAACTTAGAACTTCAAAATGACAATCAACTAAAATATTCATTTTTTATCCCAACTGTCAGCTACATTAAATCCAACTTCATATCCACTAATAGAGTACTCGATACTTAATTCCACCATCACCAATTTTTTTTCCAATATTTCGGGAGCAAAATTAACATATTCTAATACATCTAGATGATCGATAACTCCGCACAATCACCTAATCATAATAACAAGCATTTGGGCAAAAATTTTCCCATTTTACCTTATCCTCAATTCCTTAGTATCCATCGAAATAGAATTTTCAATATCATCCTATTACGACACTTACATCTTCTCTTCTGCCTCTCATATTCATACCCCCACATCGACAACAAGATTCATTAACTCACTTCATCTCACGAGTGGTCCATCCCTACATTAACCAAATTAGTCCTCTCTTACCCTAACACTTGGGTCCAACTATCATAATTATCACCAACACTCTTCCACCAATTATTTCAAAGTAATCGATTTAACTTCACGACGGCGATCAACAATCTTATACCACAATCACCAGATTACCCTTAATACTCTTAGATTTACATAAAACCTCAACCACTCAACAACTCCAACTTCGACATTATAGATTTCTTTCCCAACATCTTTTGATATCTCCTTTCTCCCCAACAAAATTCCAACCACCCATCCATCTCTTAATGTCTCGTTTCCAAACCCTTCTGCCTTGAGTTCACATCCTCTATAACTACTGTTATCCAGAGTAAAAGACAGAATCTACTCAACTTCAATGGAACCCACTATCCAGGTAGTATCATCAATGGCAACACGTGAGGCTCTTCATAATTCAACTTCAATTGTATACTCATCAAAGTTACTAACCGCTTCAATTCTTATGTCAACTTACAACAACGAATACGATTCATCTCAACCTTCCCCTAAGGGTACTCACACGCAGTTCGACGAAAATCTTCCAGGTGGCATCCTCAACAGTCAACGGTCAACGAAAGAAAAAAAATTTAGACTCCACAAGACTAACATCGGCCAACCACTTGACCATCTTACACCTAGGCACGTAACCACACAGACACCACGTAAAAACCGAAACCTAAGATCCGACAAAATCAGAACGACCCGCCCAGTCGGCCGCCTGAGGGTTAAGGTCAACAACTGCATACCCGTAGTCACCCATTGATGGATGACAACATAAAAAGACTTCATTTGACATTAATAATAATAAAAATACACTTTTGTCCATCGTGGTAAACTAACAAACATATACAATAAATAAACGAACAACATAATACAAATTCACCATACTTATACAACTCAAAGATACACAAGAATCCAAAATACAACATGGGGAAAGTAATGCACAACTGTAATTTCTCAATGAAATACAACACCAAGTCTAACAATATACAACCGACAACAAAAAGCGGGAAATGACCGACGAGAATTCTATGCCACCATCGCCTCATCTACGATCTTCAATCAGCCTCTATCAATGCAAACAACCTCAAATGGACAATCTCTGTAACTCAGTGCATAAAAACGCCTCACCATGAGAAAGTGGAGTCGCCTATTAAGTCAGTGAATAAATACTAATGCATTCGATCCCTTACATATACATATCTGTTTATATAAATAACCTGCTTATACATCAACCAGGCCACACAATGCATAACAACCCACAACTCACATAGAATCCTTTTATATGGTGTTACATAATAATATACACATGAGTTCTTAATCATAAATAACGCATATCCATACAAGGATAACAGTCTCAGCACACACAGGCATCAAATGAGGAATCCACCTCCAAAAATGCACACATGAGGAATCCACCTCCAAGTAACACATATGAGGAATCCACCTCCAAATAATACACATATGAGGAATCCACCTCCAAATAATACACATATGAGGAATCCACCTCCACATAATCTGACGCGCATATCACACCAAACCTCCCGAATCCACGGGAAACCCACACAATATGCACACCACACCAAAACCTCCGGTCGGGTCACCACCGCTCCGCTAAGTAACACACAAAGCAATCAAACACATCAAGACAATGTACCCACACACACAACAATAATACCACACAAATCTCATAACATGAATCATATTCAACTATCCCATGATATAAATCATAATCACTAATATCGATGATATAAATCATAATCAATTATCTCATAATATAACCCAAAATCTCACCTATTTCATCATATTTAATCATAAATCAAAGTTTACACATAAGATCAATCATAATCACACAATACACATATCGTAATCCCAAGATATCACACGCATTATATACAACATAATATATGAAAGGTCCCCATCGTGAGATTTGTACTCACCGAGCCCAAAGCGCAATAACGAATCTAGGCGCCCTCGTGCTGTGATCCAAAGCTCAACTCCTATTCAAGGAAATTATATATCATAACACATTTTTTGTGAATAACCTCTCTTAGCATCTATATAAACCCCCCGAAAGTGTTATACCACGCCTCACGATTCAAATTCTACAAACTCCTTAGCAATCATCATATCCCAAGATTGGTATACACTTTTAACATTCCAACGTAACTACATTCTAATCGCCAACTTCGTAAAATCTCAATATTTGGTCATCGCCTTATTACCCCAACAATAACACTAAATCACATTCTAATCAATCCAACAATCAATTGACAACTAATTAATCCATTAAATACAACCTCCAATTCAAACGCTAAATGCTATAATGAACTTTCCTCAGCTTTCAACCCAATCTCTACCTATCTATATCCAAACCAATAATTCTATACCCAAACAATCTATATTAAAGTCCTCTAACCTTCATATTACAATTTAAAGTTCATTGAAGAAAAGTCAATAAAATAACCCTCAACTTACACCACTTTCTAACCCCAATAATCACTCAAAATCACTCATAATCCCCTCTATAATGATACTCGATAACATTTCTATGCCATAATAAATTCAAGATCTAAAAGTCAACAAAAATCCATAAAGTCAACTCTTCAAAACTCAAGAAATATCTCAAAAGATTTTGATCTTTCTTACCTAGATATGATTTAGGATTTATTTGGTGAGAAAAATCCACAACTTTGTTCTGAATTTAGGCGACAATCAATGAAATGGAAAATTTCAAGGGGAAATGGAGAGAGCATTTCTGGCCATGGAGGGAAATAAGAAGGTTTTGGATGAGGATGGAAGAAATTTAAGTCTGCTTGTTTCAAGTTAATTTTACACCTTCCCACTAAAAATCTCAACGAACCGATTTCCTATCATGGTTCCCCAGGCATATATTACTACTCATCTCATACTCATCTCTATATATCGATATTATTCCAAATTATTTATACTATCTCCGGTCCCACCACAAACCGAAATATACCACTAACCGACCGATTGTTGGAATTCCACCATCAACTTCGAAATTTATACTTTCAATTCTAAATACCCACCGAGAAACTTATATATACTATCAACATAATATCGTAAGAACGGTTATTTCAAGCAGTACCTTTGTGTTGTGTCAAAGTATGTATTTAGAAAACGTGTTGTATATGATTTGTACGATTGATGAAATTGTGAAGTATAATAATTGTTGTTGTCTTAGATCACCATCTGGCATAAATAATTTTGTATTTGCCTTTATTCTTTGGTCCACTGCATGTGCGACTCTAATTTCATGTTGCCGGAGAATCTAACTCGCGTACCACCTGGGCGGCCGCTGCAATTTCGTATCACATAGGTTTTAGTTTTTCATACATGCTGTCATGAGGCTTCAGTTCAAGTACGGCCGAGGAGTTGTCGATATATTTGAGCCTTCTTGTGGAGTTTAAATATTTCCTTCTTTCGCTGACCGCTGACCGCCGAGGACGCTTACCTAGAAGATTTTCGCTTAGCTACGTAAAGTAGACCTAGGGAAGGTCGAAATAATCGTATTCGGGTTGCTACGAAATGACATGCGTTGAGCCATTAGTAAGTTTGGTGAATATACAATTGAAGTTGGATTAGAAAGAGCCTTACGCCGCTTTTATTGATGATGTTTACAAGTTAACACGATAATGATTATATCTTACCTTTTACCTAGATAACGGTCATATATGACGGAACTCAAGTCCGAAACCCATGGAGCAGGAAATTAAGATAATGGATGGATATGTTAGAATTTTATCGAGAGAAAGATATGTCAAAAGATATTGGAATGAGTCTCTAATGTCGATTTGGAGTTGTTACAGGTTGACGTATTTATATAATCTTAGAGTGTTAAGTAAGTGTTGAGGTGGAAATTTTAGATGCATATTTTAAGTGGTAATCACGCGCGATTGGTGTAAGGTTGTTTCATCCTTGGGGATACGTAAAGTTAAACCTTTGTGCTCGGGAATAATCGGGGAAGAATGTTGGCGTACTATGATAGTTGTACCTGGGCAAGCTGTGAGCAGTAGTAAGAATTAATTTAGTTGACGATAAGGATGGATCACTTGTGAATATGAGAATAATTTTAATGAATCTTTTGTCCGTCAAGGAATATGAATAGCGGATGTAAATGGTCAAAAATGAATATTATAGTTCGTTGTCATTATGAAGTTTCTAGTTGCTTAAGTTGGTTAGTGTTTCTGAAGAAGTAAGTGGAATGATGGAAATTCGACCATGGGAAGCGAAGAAAGATGTTTAGTCAGATGAATAAATAAATATTTAAGTGAAATGGAAATTGGAGAATGACAAGTAGTAGTTCGGCGGAGGAAAAATTCGTTTTAAGAATAAATTAGTTGATATACCATTTGAAGGAACTTTTGGAGAAATTACCAAGAAAATAGAAAGTTTAACCTTTCCGGTATATATTAAGATGATAAAGATTGTTGAAGTCAGTTCTCAAAGTCTTAAACGTGTCAAGTCTCGTTAAGAATCCATTCTTTCCAAATAATGAAACTCCGAGACCGAATATATAGTGTGTTGATTAATTGATGAAATAAGGATAGTTGAATCAAATAGATTATTTAAGGTTCATGGAGCAGCTGAGGAAATTGTGAATAATAGAACACGATTGAGGTTAAAGCTGAAACGACGAAAATGAATCCAGATCTAATGATATTTTCAAGAAAAATGTAAAGTATAAAATATGTGAGATATAAATTTGGGGACAATAGTTGGATTATCAAATACTCTAATTGATGATGTAATTTAGTCAGTCAAGCGCCTGGGAAAGAAATTAAACGTAAGGATGATTGGGAAAGCATTTAATCTATTGTATGAAAATGTACAAAGGAGGATATTTATTCGAAAAAGATGAATTTTTGATTGTGAGAGCAAATATTTTATGCGAGCAAATATTTCAATAAGTGAGTCAGCTGAATAGATATGTAAAGTTGTTCTTAAATGTTTTAGACGTTATCCTATGATGCCAGACTGGAATCCCTTAAATTATAAGAGTTGAAATACACGCTTGCTCGGAGGAAGTTGGACTAACAGAGGAAAAATTAGTGGAATTTAGTAGTAGAATATCACGAATCTTAGGATCTCATTAATAAGAGAAGCATTTATGGTTAATGTATCAAGTCATAAACGAAGTTGGGTTTAAAGCATGAAATGAAACTAAACGGTGGCGCTGGCTGATCTTGGTAGTTTTGAGGATTAGAATGAATGGACTACCGGGGTGTAGATAAAAGTTGACAAATCCTATAGGGGCAATGGAGTATTCACATGCGCCGTAGAATATATATGGTCAGACTGATAGTGCGAGGATAATCATTGAACGAGCTCAATGGTCAGATAACGTGAGACTTGGTAGTTGGAGTGAGGTATTGTGATTTGAGAATAATTGATAGCATGAGAGGAAAACAACAGAGGTCTGAACCATGACTCTGTAGAAGCCTGTAAATTCATATTTATGATCCTTCTTGATGGATTAGAGGATACTGACAACGATTATAGTTGACTTCATAATTTAGTACATTTAAAATTTCCTAAGGTCAATTAAAGGAACGTGGTACAAATTTTATGTTAAGTAAAATGATAAGATTCCACGAAGTATAATGGTCATGGCGATACGAGCCAAATGTTAACGGTCAGGGTTTTGAAAGAGTTGTTAATGATGGCCGAGGTCGACGTCAATTACAATACAATGTTGAAATTCATAAATTCAAGGATGAATAGTGAGAAATGTTATGTCGATCCAAAGATAAACCTCAACGGAAGGTAGTGACTATTGCGTGAGGATATAAGACTTATCACGTGTAAGATCCGAGTTAACAGAGGTGATAATTTAACCAAGCATGAAGTTGCTCATGTAATAATAACTTCCAACTAGTAAGCTAGATGGCACCATCTGTAGCTATTGAAGGAAATGTTGAATTCTAATATGTTGAGATGAGATAGAAGAAAAGAAAATATGTCTCTAAAGAGCGACGAAGAAAGTTCGTGGAAAGAATAAAAAATGGATACAACCATTATCAGTCAGCTTGGCTTTAAGAATATTAATGGATAAATGAAGAAGTGTGACATTGGTGAAATATATAATACAACTTAGAGAATATGACTGAGGATGCATGAAATCAGGGAAATGGCCGTGGTTGCTCCAAAGAAATAAAATGTGATCATCTTATAACGGATCAATGATATCAATCGCGATATCGATAAAATGATAATCAAGTATATTTAGATATTTATGATATGATATGATGACGATATGAATGAAATGACACGTGCAGCTGAAAATAAGGATATTGAGTTATATGTCGAGGAAATCATGATTGTATGAAAATGATAAAAGTGGATATTGACGTAGACATAAGGACATTGGGTATCGATGCTCGTGATATAATATAATGTATACATATATATGGGCATATCAATAACGTAGCGCTTCCTTGGCATGTTATATATGTTATGTGGTTGGTGTATTGAATCGCAATCATGATTAAGGTGTTATAATATGTAGTCATGTAGAGCCAACATGAATATATTATTAGGTGGTGTTGTAAATATATATACGTGGAAAGATTAAGAAGTTTGGGTTAGTTGGTGACGTGTCACGCGCTAGTTGTATATCAGGGAAGCCTTGGGTGACTACTATACTGAATGTCAAAATATTTATTGATTTAAAATTTAAGAAATTGCCTGGAGCAAGGAGTTGACTTGCATATGAATGAATCCAAATATCTCTTAGCGCGATATATATGGCGGCTACAACGAGTGATGATAATTGTGTAGAGTCGCATTATAATGAAAGGTGAGTGTAATGGAATACACCACGGTATGTACGAATGCGGAGTATATGTTATGTCGATGTATGATATGGGTTATATTAGGTATGTTATGTATACAAATGAGAAAGTATGAAATTATAGTATATTTGATATCAGGATTTTTTTATGTTATGAACTAAGTGATCAGTAAGTTACGAACTGGAATCAGATGAGACGCTATTTAACGATAACTGTGAATCAAACACGGTAAACGAGCATTGACAAGTAAGCTGAGTAAAACGATATCGGTGACATTGATTAGTTTTATATAATAGATGACGATGGTCAGTATCATAGAACTATTCTTTGGGGCCAGAATATACTTTAAATAACCTGCTACGCTTCTAAGCCGATTAAATTATATTATATATATCGTTAGGTGGTGGACCCGGAGATAGTATAAATAATTTCGAATAAAATCGATATAATGAGTAGTATTAGATGGCTAGTAATTTATGTCACGGAAATAATACATTTGAAACCGTTTTCATTAAGATTTAAACGGTAGTCGTGAGAAATAAAACCGCAACTAAACGGGACTTAACTCATTCTCAAAATATCTTCCACCTCAACCTTTATCATCATTCATCCTTATCACAAAACCCACCCCCTTCTCCCCCATTTTTTTGGCCGAAGTTCATCACCCCCCTTCCCCTTAAAAAAGTTTCTTCCATTTTCTTTCTTCCTTTGTGGCTCAAGATACAAAAAAGTTGGGTTTCCATCTTTCCCTCATCATCCTCTACACTTTAAGCGTAGTTAGCCAATAGAGCTTTTTGTATTTTTAAGAAGTTAAGTGGAAGTTTGACTTTTGTTGACAATTATCACTTTGAGTTTCGAGTTTTAAACAGATGGCGTATCATCTGCTCGGATTATATGATTGGAAGTTATAATAATTGATTTTTGGGGTTGAAATGTGTTGAATGTCAGAGTTGACTTTTTGTTGACTTTTTTCCAAATCACCTTTAAATTTTATTAAGCGATGTAATGGACCTTAATATAGTTTTTGGGGAGTAGAACTGCTGATTTCATGTGGATTGGAAAGAGATTATGTTGGATTTAGTTTGTGTATGTTGAGTTGTAGCTAGTTTGAATTAAAGGCTGTTTAAAATGGTTTAATTAGTCAGGGAAATCGATTGTCGATCGATTAGAAATGGTTTAGCAAGTTGTGAGTCAGTGTGAGTCATTTCCAAATTGTTGAGAGATGGACGGTTGAAATTTTGTCATTTTATTAGTCGCTTAAACAGTAATATTTTTCACCTGTAGTCATAAGTTGATAACTTAAATGTTGTTAAAATTGAATAGTTAAACCGAATGTGTTAAGTGGTTGTTGAAACCTAAGTTGAGTAGTTGATTTACCTAAACTTCTAAATGGAATCATATGAATACTAAAATGGGGTTACGAATAGATTTGGTGAGTAATTTTATTTTTAAGGACATATGATTAAAGGAAGGAACGGCACTTGGATTAGCTTAGACGAGGCATTTATTATTGCTAGCCGAGGTGGTATTTAACTCACCGGTGTAGATTAATTCTATTTTCGTGAATATGTCAATTAAGTATAATTGAAGATGTTTATCCATATATTTTTGTGTCATTGTTCGTGGTATGACAATAAGTTGAATAATTGTGTTGTGTGTGGTGTTGTTGTTGGATTTATAGGCTGCTCCGGTATTAGGGATTGAGTCGAAGTTAGACGAGTTGATTTGAGTTATTTTGATCATTTTGGGGTTAGATGTTTTGTTAGTCGGATTGATATCGATGATTTGTTTATGGGTTTATTAAGTATGTCAAGTTGTATTATCCGTAATTGCCTTATACTTCGTATGAGTGTGGATGTCAGTTGCCTTGTACTTCGTTACGAGTGTGTTGCTTATGAGTTGTCGATGATGAGTTGTAATATCCGGCATTTGCCTCTGCACTTCGTACGTATGATATTTTCCTCGTACTTCATTACGAGTGCGATGTTTAGCTTACGCCGACGGGCATAAGTTTCTCTCTGTGTTGAGGTTGATTATAGGCGCCTTGGGCTTGTTGAAACCTTGGTTTATGCCTAATCGAGTCAGCATTGATCGAGTTTAGCTGAAATGAAGTCTCATGATCGAGTTGGAGTTGATCGAGTTGTTTAGTTGATTGAATTGTTGAGTCTATTGAGTTTAGTTGATCGAGTTGTTTAGTTGTGGGCTTAGTAGTACTAGTGTTGTCAGAGTCATGGTCTTATTTGGACATTATTGCCACTGCTTTCTGGTATTTACGATTATAGTTGTATGTTCTATACTAGACTGCATCTTTAGTTGACGAGCCTATGATTTTGCATTTATAATCGTTATGTCGATATTAGTATACTTTTTATGATGTAAGAATGATCTTGAACTCACTAATGATATTTTTATTTCATACTATAATGGCCTTGAATTGTGTAGTATTCTCTGCACAACTATCTATTTTATGCGAAATTAGTTATTCTTATTGCAATTCTCTACGCGCGAAGTTAATTTCCACTTCGGGAGATAAGTACTCACTGCTTCGCAATTACACCCTATTCGCTACGGCGGCATTTTATTTGCAGCCAGTTGATAGGCGCATGACCGCTTTGCACTGCTCGTGATCGACCTGAGCGCTTAGGGCAGACGGTACGTAAATCCCATACCATCTTCTTTGTTGTTTTGGTCAGAGGTTGATGTTTATATTGTGGTTATTTTGGGATGTCAGATTGTATATTGTTGACATTTTGTACTTTGACAGTTTGTTGTATGTATGGTGGTTTTGTGTGGTTAGGAAATACCAAGATGGATTATTTTCTAAAAACCATTCTTTTCGTATGTATTTATTTAGTTGGTTTATTTAAGGACAAAGGGTCTTTCAAATTGAATCATCCATCGACGGTGACTCTGTCCTGATTTGCCACCCATTCTAACCTCACAGAGTCGAATTCGCAGGTCAAAGCAATTCTTGGCACGTATTTCCAAGTTTCATGTCTTCAGGGCGCTACGCGCGGTTATGTGCCTAGGTCATTGGTCGGCGGGTTATTGGATATTTTAATTTTCTTGTTGGTCCGAATCTTTCTTTCATTTTCCTTAGACTGCTGAGATGCCAATGGTGGTGTACACTGTGAGGGACGACCGCGACGAGGCTCGGGCATCGTAGGGCAACGGAGGCAGCCTGAGGTGGTCGGGCGTGTTTAGAGGTATCACAGACGAGCCCAAAGGTGTAACGGGGCCAGAAGTTCTGGGAGTACATCCAATATCCGCCTGACTCCTATTGTCAGTGGGATGAGGTAGAGGCTGAGAGGATCCGTACACGCCTGGGTACTAGTACAACATGAGGCCGAGTTTCAGAGTAAGCTCTTGATCTTTTTCTCGAGGAGAGATCCTCAAGGCACCGAGCTGGCACACGCCGGAGTCGGGGTACACCCATTGAGGCAATTGGAGTTCATTAGAGACACGCTGGGACTATATTTGAGCCGACATGCAGGTGAGCCAGGGTCGTTCACCACTTATAGACTCTTATGCGGCGTGCTCGTGATCGTGGGGTAATTTCTCAAAGGCTTTGACCTGCTGTGAGGAGAGGATCCCGTGGTCTCTCTTTGGGAGCACTTTGTAGAGCTATTCAGAGAAGACACCGAGTACCCATATGGTCAAGTATGGAGAGAGATTTCGATCTGACTCGGCAGGATCGTTGATGAGCATGAGAGGCGGATTGAGTTGCGTCACCGCTTCTAGAGGCATCCGAGCGAGCGGCTAAGATCGAGAGATTCCGTGGATGGGTCGAAGTTGGGAGACTCTCCACCTCGCTATCATCATTGATGACCTCGCTAGTTTTCATGACTCGAGGAATGCCGCACTCATGCCTAGGACGGAGTTAACTTAGCAATGGCCAAGCAAGAGGGAGACATTGTGAGCTGGCTTGGTACAAGGACCTTCTAGTCGAGATCTCGGAGAAGCTGATGGTCTAAGAGACTGTCCGGTCGAGTCGCTTAGTGCATGTGTTGTTCCCTCAAGCACTTAATGTTTCTTCTTCAGACGCTGCATACCGGGATTTGGTGATTTCATGAGTATCAATCGGGAGTTTTCTGAGCGATATCGCTGTTTCCGCCAAGGGTCGACTCATAGGATGCGTGATTGTCGGGAGAGAGAGATTATCTGCTTCCGTTTGTTAGCGTACTGACATTCACAGAGTTTGTCCTTAGTCTAGTAGAGTCAGCGGTAATTTATTACTTCTCGGCACTCAAAGACAAGCCATGGTAGGATATTAGAGGGGCGTAGGTGGACGCTTTGAGGCCGTGGAGGTCGTGGTCGCTGAGCTGAGGCTCGTGGGAGCGCTATGTAGCGCCTTGAGTGGCGCCGAGAGGCCAGATTCATGCAAATACTTGGTACGAGGCGACGATGCACCTGTAGTCATGACAAAACCTTGTTACGCGATTCTAAGGCTGTGTGACTTTTTATTCCGGAGGTACTCATTCATTTATTTCCGAATTTTGTCGATGGTTTACCTTACGCTCTGGGAGTTTTCACTTGTTCCGACATTAATATGACACCAAGTAGGGAGGTCTGTGGAGGTTAGATACGCCTATAGAGATTGTCCCTTGAGCGTGAATAATTAGGTTGCTGCTGTGACCTACTCCCGCTTGACTTAGCAGACTTTTGATCTTATCTGGTACGGGACGGGCAGGAGACATCACGCTAATATCGGGATCGCCAATCGCAAAGAGATCATCTTTACGAGTCCGTAGACCCCGATATCTCTTGTGGGAGTTAGGAAGATCTTTACCTTCGAAGCTCTTACTGCACTCGAGGCCAGGAAGTTGGATGCAAGGCGGCTGGGGTTTCTTGCATGGGTCGACTTGGGAGAGGAGAGCATTGGAGGATGTTCGTGTCGTCTGGGTGGAGTATGTTGATGTTTTTCCCGAGGATCTACCAGTGGTTACCGCCACAGCGGAAGTGGAGTTTACTGAGGTAGTTCCGTACCAAGCAGATTTCTATTGCGCCAGATAAATGGCTCCAAAGTAGAAATAGAGAGTCAAGACCCGCCATGCTGTGAACCGCTTGATGCGGGGTTCATCGAACGGTGTTTCCCCGTGGGGTGTACTAGTCTTGTTTGTGAAAAGAAGGATGGCACGCCGAGGTTGTGTATAGACTCACAGTACCGAATAAGGTGACTATCAAGAACCGTATCCATTGCCGAGGATGATGACCTATTTGACCGGTCGTAGGGATGCCAAGTATTTTCAAGATTGATTCGAGATCCGTTATCACCGGTCGAGGATCCAAGAGGACCATTCAAAGCAAATTTTCGATCCGTGCATGGCACTACAAGTTTATGGTGACGCCATTTAATGATTTAATGCATCTAAAGAATATTTATGGATTACGAATCGGGCGTTTCGTGGAGTTCTAGATGTTCGTAATTGTGTTCAATGATGACATTCCGATATACCGAATGGCGAGGAGGAGCACGAGAGACTTCGCGGGTTGGTATCAGCGTACTGCATGGCACCGGTTGTACGCCAAGTTCACCAAGCCGCACTCCGCCGCGCGTACGCTCGGGGCCATGTCAGATCACGCGAGGTATTTGCTGATCCCCGTATGGAGGTCAGAATAATCGGGAGCCGAAATTTAACAGTGTGACCGGCGAGGAGTTTCTTGCTCGTTGGGTATTACCGAGGTTTATCGACTTCTCATTGATTATCACTTGCACTGGCGACCACGCTGACCGTGAAGGTGTCTTTTATTTGGGATTAGATCAAGCGAGAGTTGTTTCAAAAGTTGAAGAAAAGGGTGACCACTGCACCGTTTCGGGGCCTACCATCCTGTCCGAGGGTTATGTGATATACAACAATGCATCACACCGTGATTGGGTCATGGTCGACGCAGAACGGGAAAGTTGATTGCTTATGCTTCGACGCCCAAAGAACTACGAGAGGAATTACCCGACCCACGATCTGAAGTCAAGTAGCCAAGTTGTCCTTGGTCAAGGCGAAGGCATTACTTATATGGGTTAGATGTCGATTTTCACCCATCATAAAGTTTGAAAGGCTGCATTTGCAGGTACCTAAATTTGAGGCAAAGGAGATGGATGGAGTTTATCAAATGTAATTATGATGTGACTATTGAGTATCACCCGGGAAGCGCGAATGTCAGAAGAGATGCCATGAATGGAAGCGGGAAGCGCAAAAGAGCCAAAGGTGTAGATGGGTTACTGAGTCGATTCGAGGTCAGGCGTGGAGATTTGTTGGCTCATGTGAAACAATTGCATTTTGATCGAATCTTGAGCTTCAACAAAGAGACGCGAAATAAAAGAATATCATTAAAGAGGTGAAGAAAGGGTGGTCGATCCGATTTCACGTGTTGACGAGCAAATAAAGCTTGAGGATGAATGGTAGGTTGTTCGTACCGTATTCTCGAGGAGTAGAAGAAGGAGATTCTTGAGAGGTTCATATAATGCCTCTTATAGCATGCATCCGGTAGTACTTAAGATATATCGAGATTTGAGGTTGTTTTATTGGTGGCCCGGGATGCATGATCACAGACTTCTACGGCGAGGTGTTTGATTGTCACAGTGAAGATTGAGCATAGACACCTTTGGTGTGTTTCAAGGTGCCCACTTCCCATTCCCCGAATGGACGCTGGGAGAACATTACCATGGATTTCTTATTTGACTTCCTAGATCGTCGAAAGCGAACGACGGACTAAAGCGATCATGATGATTGTCGAAGTCCGGGCCACTTCCCTCACCGATTAAATCTACCGATGGATCCGAGAGACTAGCTTAAGATTTATGTTGATCGACAGAGATTGCATGGGGTTCCAGCACAATTATCTCCGACTGCGGATGCCGAGGTTTACTTCAGATTTCGGGAGGGTTTTCAAGAGGCTAGACCGTAGTCGATTTGAGAACATCTTTCCATCCTGCATGCATGGGCAATCGTGAGAGGACGATCCGCGTACTTTGAGTATATGCTTTTGAGCGCATGCTCGAGTTTCTCAAGGAGTTGGGATGATGAGTTGCCTAAGATGGAGTTCGCGTATAATAATAGTTTTCACACTAGTATCGAGATGGCACCATTTTATACAAGTATACGGGCGAAAGTGTCGAACTCCAGCTTGTTGGAAATGAAGTGGAGAGAGGAAGGCTTATGGCCCGAGTTAGTTGAAAGGTCGATGAGAGAATCAAGTTGATACAACAACACCGAAACAACCTACGCATTTACGTAAGAAATATTGATTGTCGCCGAGCGGGACTGCTGCTTTCAAAGTCAGGATCGGGTATTTTTAGGGTATCTCCACGGAAAGGAGTAATGCGGTTTGAAGGAAAGTAGTTGAGTCCCCGCTACATCGACCATTTGAGATTTTACAGAGTGGGATATGTAGCTTATCGCTTACAAGTCCGGATCGATAATTCATAACGTATTTCATGCTGCCTCAAGCTGGTGAAGTATATCGTGATGAATCTTACATTCTTAGCTCGTAACGGTGTGGAATCCTGAGGAGGATCTCAACTTTAAGGAGAGGCCGGTGAGGATTCTTGACGGGAAGGAAAAGGCATTGAGAAACAAGGTGGTGGCTGTAGAAAGTGTCAGTGAGGAATCAACTGGGCTGGCGAGTTTACAGACCGCAAAGACGACAAGACATCTGCTACCTACAAATTTTCGTGTATGAAGTAATTTGTTGTATGTTTTCTTTTTACGTATTGTATGTCCAAGAAGTTGCATTAAGTGTTTTCCGTGGTTGTTGAAGTTGATAAATTTCGAGGGCGAATTTTTAATAGCGGGTGTATCAAATAACCAATTACGCCTAAGCGATTAAATTATATTATATATATCGTTTGGTGGTGGGACCCGGAGATAGTATAAATAATTTCGGAATAAAATCGATATACCGAGACTAGTATTAGATGGGTAGTAATTTATGTCACGGGAAATAATACATTTGAAACCGTTTTCATTAAGATTTAAACACGAGAAGTGGAGAAATAAAACCGCAACCAAACGGGACTTAACTCATTCTCAAAATATCTTCCACCAACCTTATCATCATTCATCCTTATCACAAAACCCACCCCCTTCTCCCCCCATTGTTTGGCCGAGTTCATCATCTCCCCTAAATTTTTTTTCATTTTCTTCTCTTCCTTCAGGGCTCAAGATACAAAAAGTTGGTTCTTCATCTTCCCCTCATCATCCTCTACACTTTAAGGTAAGAAAGGTTGTAGCTTTTTGTATTTTTAAGAAGTTATGAAAGTTTGACTTTTGTTGACTATTACACTTTGAGTTTCTGAGTTTTAAACGGCATGTAGGTATCATCTAAGTTGATTAAAGGGGTTGGAAGTTATAGGGCTAATTGATTTTTGGGGGTCGAAGTGTATCAATGTTGTGAGTTGACTTTTTCCAAATCACCTTTTAAATTTTATTATGATGTTAAGGACCTAATATAGTTGTTTCTTTGGGGAGTGTGTCATGGATTTCATGTATCAGCAGACATGCTGATGTAGCTTTGTATGTTTGAGTAAGAATTGGGCTCAACTCAAGATTGTTTTAAAATGGTTTAATTAGTTGGTGAATTGATTTTTGAATTGATTAGAAATTGTTTAAAGCGTTGTAGCCGGGTGGTGGAGTCATTTAAATTGTCGGTAGTTGGATGGTTGAAATTTTTCGCTTTCTTAGTCGCTTAAACGCCAGAGGAATCTTTTTCCACCTAGAGTTGTTAAGTTGATAACTTAAATATTGTTAAAAGTGGGATAGTTAAAAACCAAATGTGTTGGCGGTTGTTGAAACTTAAGTCGCAGTAGTCGGATTTACCTAGACCTCTAAAATGGAATTGCTATGAATACTAAAACGGGGTTACGATTGTAGTGCGAGTAATCGTGATTTTGGCGGATGTTTGTGATTAGGCGCTGGGAGCCGGGAAACGGCACTCGATTAGCTAGACAAGGCGCTTATTATTTCTGGGATGAAAGTTAGTATTTAATCAATAGCGAGATTAATTTACTTTTCTCGTGAATATGTTAAATTTAAGTATAATAGCATGTTTATTTATATATATTTTTGTGTCGATTGTTTATGTATGATTAGTCAGTTGAATAATTGTCAGCAAGGTGGTGTTTTTATGGATTTATAGGCATTGGTGTTGGGATTGAGTCGAGTTAGATGAGTCGATATCCGAGGCCGTTTTGATCATTTTGGGGGTTAGAATGTGTTTCTCTTAGTCGATTGGATATCGATGAGTTGCTTATGGGTTGCTGATTTATGTCGAGTTGTATTATCCGGTAATTGTCTTATATTTCGTACGAGTATGATGTCGCGTTTTGTACTGCTATTTAGTGCGTTGTTTATGAGTTGCTTGCTGGTTGCTGATGTACGACTTATATTATCCGGTATTTGCCTTGTACTTCAAGTATGAGCGCGATGAATTCTGCCTCATACCACATGAGCGTGATGTTTAGCTTACATCGACGGGCATAAGTTTCTCCCTCTGTGTCGAGGCTGATTATAGCGCCTTTGTCAAGGAACTGGGTTTATGCCGAGTTGAGTTGAGTTGATCGAGTTGAGTTTTGCTGATCGAAACAGTTGATTGAGTTATTGTACTGACCGAGTTGTCATGTTGATCGAGTTTAGTTGATCAGCTGTTTTAGCTGCTACCGAGTACTAGTACCGTCAGAGTTTTGGTCTTATTTGGGCATCATACACTGCTTTGAGATGCATGATTATAGTTAAGCGTTCCCTGCATCAGACCATGCATGTTTAGTTGATGAACCTATGAATCTATGAGGCAATCAAGTGGTGTAGATATTAGTATACTTTTTACGATGTAAGCAATGATCATGAACTCGCTTAATGATATTTTTATTTCATATTATAATGGCATTGAATTGTGTAGTATTCTTCAATAACTATCTATTTTATGCGAAATTAGTTATTCTTATTGCATTTCCAAGCAAGGAAGTAATTTTCACTCTCGGTATAGTACTCACTAAGCTTCTAGTTTACACCCTATTCAAGCATGGGCTTACATTTTATTTGTGCCAAGGATGTGGTGCATCAAGCTCGATTCGCTCGCGTGTGACTGGACTGAGCGCTTAGGTAGATGGTATGAGATCCTCACAAATTTCTTTTCCTTGTTATTTTGCTGTAGCGATGATGTTTATCAGGTTATTTTGGGATGTCAGATTGTATATTGTTGACATTTTGTACTTTGACAGTTTGTTGTATATATGGTGGTTTTGTGTGGTTAGGAAATACCACGATGGATTATTTTCTTAAAAACGGTTCTTCTCAGATGTATTTATTTTGTTGGTTTATTTAAGGACAGGTGGGTCTTTTCAAATTGAGTCATCCATCGATTTGGTGACTCTGTGTCTTGATTCGATTTAACTCAGATTCGCCTAACTCCGGGGCGGGTCGTTACAACTTGCTATGTGGAGTGAATTCGATTTATAATAGATTGCGGAATGAGCGTATATATATGTTAATAACCCACTTGGAATATGTAGAAATGATACTATAAACCGAATTTTATGATTCAAGTAATAATTGAGTATTTCTCTCTACTTAAAACAAACTCGAACTGCATGTAAGCCAGAGAATCAATACTACTCATCTTTTTCCCCTCCTACCAAGAAAAGAAACGACACCTCGTGATCGCTTCTCATTAGACACCTCCTACTTGCTTAAGTGACACCTCGTGCTTGCTTATAGACTACTAAAGTGCTAAACAACTTCATTTCTATAAATACCTAAACTAAAGAAAGTTAAGCGACACACAAAATTTTCCACCTCCTTTTCTTCATTAGGGCCGACTCTCTCCCCTTTCCTAAATTTTTTTCTTTTTCTTTTGATGTTCTCCTCTTAAATCATAATCTTAAAATTCTTTCAAGTTTCAAGAAGAAAAAGTATAAGTATATTCCTTTATTGGTTATCTAATCCACTGTATAATTATGCCAAGTTACTTTAATTAGCTAAACTCATCCATTAATGATCATTAGAGTTCATATTTAATGGTTTAAATATAAGTATTGTTGCTTATGTATACAAATTATCTAATTAAATTTTGTATACGTAAAGAAATTGATTATTTATAATACATAAATTAAATTATAGAATCATATGTTATTCTAGCTTAATCCATGGCATGACATTGGATATTAATATTCAATTTTAGATTCTTGATATAACTAATATAGTTTGGATATGTACAAAAGTTTAAATGGGTATAGTAGTATATCGTAAAACGGGATGAACTTACATAAGTTTAAGAGTAGTTCAAGTCTAGTAGATGTTTTAGTTAAAGTTACTAAAATAAAAGTAATTGTTATTAAGGGATGTTCTTTAGGTGCGGATATCTGGGTAGTAAACTTGTCATATTATTGGGTTTCGATTTTGAAGTAGTATTTATAATAATGCGGACATAACCTTCATATATATTATGTACATGTGTTGTATTATTTTTACTAAAATGAGTTATATATGATATGTGATATTAAGCATCATGACATCGAGTATTGTCATATAATCCGCTGGCGATATTCGAAATATGAAAATATTTCATGTATGGTAACTTATTTCATATGGCGTTTATGTATGCTGATATATATATTTGTGTCGCTGCTGAAATTATGGTAAATAGTTGTCTATATCAGATATGGGGTGTCATAATGAAATGTTATAATGGCATGTTTAAGGTGGGTCACGAGTTGCATGACGAGATATACATAAGGATGGAGATTTTATTGTTGGTTCAGGATATTTTATAAAGTGCCATGCCGTCTCAAGAGCTGCCAGATGCTGTTGACGTGTTCTCATAGCCTAAGAGCTATAGATGGGGCCGATGCGCTTCCATACCCTAAGAGCTATAGACGCGTAGATGTGTCGTATACTACAAAAAGTGGTAGATAAAATCCTTATATCGATTTTATTACGCAGCTCCCTGCAGGTTGAGGGAGTATTCCTGTCTACTGCATGCAGTGTAGGCTAGTTGTATTTTGTCGGGTTCGCTTGCTTAGTGTAGCCGCCAATGAATGACATTGTTTTTCCTCTATTTTGGGCGGTTAATTTCAATAGGCCCGCAGTTGGTCAGTTTTTCGATTGTGTGGATATACCGGATGTTATCGATCGTACGTGATAGTTTATTTCGTTGATTATTTGGATATGATTAGGTTATCGGATAGTAATGAGTTATTCCGATTATTCTGTGAGGTGGATTATATTAAATTATCGAGACTATATGTTTACATATGCATATGCGTGATTAGTTATGGTTCATTATATGGATATTTGATGAGCTCCCAAATACCCCTTTTACCTGGGGGACCACCCATAATTTATTACTTGAGCCGAGATGTTCGCGCTGCACCATCTGCGGCAAGAAGCCGAGTATAATCAGTACAAGACGGGTCGCTTAGATCCTCAAATTTTCAATGTGTACCTCAGGGTTGTGTCAAGTATGCATTTAGAAAATTTTGTATATGTTTTGTACGATTAATGAAATTGTGAAAGGTAATAATTGTTGTCTTAGCTCACCATCCGCATACCACGCCATTTTTCCTTCACTTTTGGTCTTAGCTTGCATGGTGACTCTCTGCTCATGTTGGGCTGCGACCCAACTCTCAAGTGGTCGCTATAATTTATATGCACACCGAAATAAGAAAACCCCTTTGGAAAAATCTTTCGGTACAAGGAATTTATCAAACGCATCAGTTCGACTATCGCGTAGTCTCGCACGTATACCGACGCCTACACTATGACTTGACAAATATGGACCTCGATCTGCTCGGAGCTTAGGTCTTGATTTGGATATTTGACCCGATTGTACCTATGACGAGGTCTTTGTCTTTTACTTTGGATATGGTCCGAATCACGCGCCTTAGCACTTTGGATCCCACAAAGGTTGTATGGACTGATGAATACTATATATTTCATCTAATTTATTCCATCGTAATAAAGAAACATAAATTAGTTTTCAAAACAAGAAACATTGGCGCATAAATTAGTACCATAAATTATTCCATTCTAGAAATAAAGAAACATTGTGCATTTATTGAAATAGATAAACCATCCATAGTTAAAACAAGAAATGGAAATAATATTCCTTCTAATGCAGTACAAAATAAACATTGTTCAAAACAAGATTCAATCCCCGTGGGTAATGCTAATTTAGTAGACCCTGTAAGCCGATCAACTTTTGATATGTTGCCAACGCCTTTCTCCGTAGTTTCTTATTCAGAGGAGTTGTACATTTCGACAAATATGAGTACCCGACTGTGAGTCTAACACCCAAGTATCTCGAGTAACAAGTTTCTGTAGTAATAACAAAAATACCGTAGTCTAATGGTACTAGTTTCATTCTTCTTTACCGCCAAGTACTTCTTATAGTTTTGATTCCAAAGGCCCCATAACCCCACAACGATGATATTTATCATTCTTTTTGGCATCCTTTTCTGATGACTTTGGGGCTGCAGTTGCCGCTTATTAGCCTTCCATTGTCGCCTTTTGAACTTGTTCGCCTGCACCATCATAACATAATCGATTACCCTTCTTTAAGATTTTTTGCTCAAGATTAGTGATCATAACATGAAGCCCTGAGCACGACTTGTGAGCTGCATGTCAAGTTCATCCCGGTCGCTGAACGAGTCGCAACGACTGAGGATTTATGTCTACTGCCAGCCTCCTCGACAAGTCAGCCTGAGCGAAGTTCCCCGCCAACTTATCATCTTTAAGGAGCATGGGACTCATAGGTTTTCCATTTCCTAGCTTTACAATTAATGAGGCACGTATAGTATCAACCTCCTATCATGTGTCGCTTCAAACAACTTTTCCAGCTCGATACGCTTTTGTAAGTTACAGACAGCTTCGAATTGAACTGAAGATTCGATTCCATGTTTGCCAACATTAGTATCGACGCCGCAGAGTGTCATCCTTATAATGTTGATAGAAAACCAAGCTTCCTCATGACCTTCTTTAGGTTCTAGAGGTGCCTGCTATCACATTCTGGCCCTTCTCGTACTCGGTGATCTATTCTCAAGTTCATATTCAATCTAGGGAAGTTAATTCCATTTAGTATGTATTTTTCCAACGCGGATCTGAGAGTTTTCGAAAGTTATTAGTGTTCGAGGTCATTTTAACTACAATGTAAGATATAAACAAACAACAATTCAGTTTATTTATAAGAATGCTCTAATACGAGATAATAGGAACATGATACTTCAAGTGTTCAATTCCACCGAAAATACTAAGTATAAATAAGATCTCCATATGATCAAGTCTCAATTATACGATCGCAGGATCATACACCAATTATGATTAACATAACTCAAGGCCACTAAAATTTTTACTTGATTGTATGAGTGACCTCTTTGTCCACAATCCAATGTCCGACATCACGCACCCGCTTAAGTAACCAAAACTACTAACGACAATCTCGTAATGGATAGTCAAAGCCTAAGCCTTTACTCGGGAATCGCTCTATCCATGCCATCGGTGAGCATCCCAAAGACGTAACGTATGTCATACTAACATGCTCGCTCGCCTGCTGACCTCCAATTCGAATTTTTAGAGTTTGAAAGCAATATTGCTTAACTTAATGGCGTGGATTAGTTTTATTTAGTAATACTGTGGATTACGCTAAGACATATATTCTATCTAGCCAAACTTATATCACATCAATCATAAGACTAAAGTACAATTCTTGAGAAATATGATACTACTTACAAAGGAAAATACTTAAATTTAGACTAGCTTCTTAACTACATTAATTTATAACTATTTTCTCGTTAGTCTCGACTCTCTCTATTAGGTTCTATCTTTTAATTAATTATATTTTTACAACTAAATAATAATTAATTCACAAAAAGTCATTCATTTAGGTAAACTATACATGCCGTATTTCATGAAATACAAATAAGTCATAACATAAAACTTACGTAAGATCCATCAATATATCAAAATATATTTTTATAGCTAATGAATTCAATTATCTTAATTATATGTATACGCATGTGATGGATGAATAAAGTCGAAGTACATTTCCATCAATATATATACTATTGTCTAATTATCAAAAATATAAACAATTTTAATTGCTAATTCAAAGGTCGAATCTTATTGAATTTAAAATTAACTTCAAATTTATGTCACTTTTATAAGTATTTAATTATGAAATAATTTTATACTTATATCAAATTTAAATATTTTGAAAATTTAATTAATTCTAATCCAATGAAAATTAATTCTAAATCCTAATTAGAACTCTTTAATTGTAATAAATTAAATTGAATAAATTAATCCCGAGATGAAATTGATTTCAAATCAATTTAATCGATGTCCAAACATCTTAACGAAGTCTAAAGTCCAAAAGCCGCCCGATAAGGTTGACTCTAGAATTAAAACCTTTAGAGTCGAGTTCACTATCGCTTAGGTGGAACAAGAGGTCATTACGCTCTACCCACTGTATTGAAATAATTTATTAATTGACAATAATTAATCGAAAAATTATTCTAGTAATACAACATATTAATTTTGAAACCTGACTAACTATTAATCATATTTAATTGACATTCATAAGATAAACGGTTAAAGATTAACATAAGCAATATATAGCATATTCGAACTTATTGAGTTCATGAATCACATCATATAAATACACCAAAGAATCCGCTCGAGGCCACCGCTGGAGTTTCTAACGTATTAAATAATACTCTAATAATACTATAGAGACAAAAGTATGTACCGCTCTTTCGAGAATAAATGAAGCAAAGAAATTTTAATAATACGATGAAGATCCCATGAGCATCCAAAGCGTATCGCCTCCAAAGAGTTGTCCTCACCAACGACCGAACAAGTCCTCTCGAGTTTTACTAGATCTCCTTTAAAAATATTGAACCAAGTGAAAGAGGTCAAGTGAAAACTAAATGACCAGTTGAATTACAATGAAGGGAGGGAGAGGTTTCTTTTCCTTTCCCTATTTCAAATGAGAAGTGAATACCAAAAGTGAATGAGCAAGTTTTTCATCTCCAAAAGGCCTTTATGACGATCTCGTCCTGCTTCGTGTCGGGCCGGAGCACAAATCTTCCAAGTCGAAGCTTGATACTTTGGTCCAAATGAGGTTCTCAAGAAACAAGGACCGGTTGTCTGCCAAAAACACTCCGACGATCAAGTCAGAATGGATCGAAAAGAGTTTAATTTCTCTCAAAGTAGAGTATTTGGGTATCAAAGTCAACTTACTTGATTCGCTTCACGGTTTACCTTTTTATAACTACCCGAACGGTGTTACTTTTGTCGAGCCTTGATACCATTCATTAACATTAATGATTATATCTCTTCCCTTGCTTGATTATAGGATTATGAGCAATACGTAACTGAACGAAGCATACTGAG
>JADFUC010000534.1:0-2500 GCA_019722365.1 Lithospermum erythrorhizon
ACCAAGTATGCTTCGTTCAGTTACGTATTGCTGCAATCGATCTTTCACGATCAAGGGTGTAATACTCTTTGTAGTAGCGGTCCTTCTATATCGTATTAACAATCGAAATAGGGTCGACAGAAAAAAAATCTATTTGATAAAAAATATCTATTTGATAGGGCTTCTTACTATACCTATGAATTCCATTGGACCCAGAAATGATACATTGGAAGAGAATCCGTTGAGTCTTCCAAACCATCAATAGAGTTGTCGCTCCTGCATCTTCCAAAAGGGAAAAAGATCTCTGAGAGTTGTTTCCTGAATCCGAAAGAGCGTACTTGGGTTCTCCCAATAACTAAAAAGTGTAGCATGCCTGAATCTAACTGGGGTTCGCGGTGGTGGAGGAACTGGATCGGAAAAAGGAGGGATTCTAGTTGTAAGATATCTAATGAAACCGTCGCTGGAATTGAGATCTTATTCAAAGAGGAAGATCTCAAATATCTGAGTTTCTTTTTGTATATTATATGGATCAATCCGCAAGGACCATGATTGGGAATTGTTTGATCGTCTTTCTATGAGGGAAGAGGCGAAATCTAATCAACTTGAATTCAGGACCGCTATTCAGAGGCTTAGTGAAACACTGGATTTCTTATCTCATGTCTGCTTTTCGTGAAAAAATACCAATTGAAGTGGAGGGTTTCTTCAAACAACAAGGGGCTGGGTCAACTATTCAATCAAATGATATTGAGCATGTTTCCCATCTCTTCTCGAGAAACAAGTGGGCTTTTTCTTTGCAAAATTGTGCTCAATTTCAGATGTGGCAATTCCGCCAAGATTTCTTTGTTAGTTGGGGAAAGAATCACTTACGAATCAATTTTTGAAGAAAGTCTCGAGAAGGATTTGATTTGGTTAGACAATGTGTGGTTAAACAAGGATCGGTTTTTAGCAAGGTACGGAATGTATCGTCAAATATTCCATATGATTCACAAGATCTAGTTTCGTTCAAGTAACGGATTCTAGCCAACTGAAAAGGGATCTTCTACGATCAATCCAGGAATCGTTTGGATTCGATTAGTAATGAGGATTCGGAATATCACACATTGATCAATCAAAGAGAGATTCAACAACTAAAAAGAAAGATCAATTCTTTGGGATCCTTCCTTTCTTCAAACCTTGGAACGAACAGAGATAAATCAGACCGATTTGAGGAAATGCCTTTCTGGATATTCCTCAATGTCCCGGCTATTCACGGAACGTAAGGAAGCGAATGATTAATCATCTGCTTCGGAAAAATCGAAAAATTTCTTGAGAATCCAAGATCCGTTCGTTCTTTTTTTCTGATAGATGGTCAGAACTTCATCTAGGTTTCCGAATCCTGCTGAGAGGTCCACTAGAGATCAGAAATTTAACAGAAGAAACAACAAGATTCTTTCTTTTGTCCCTTCAGGCGATCGGAAGAAATAAAAGAAATGGTTCTATTTTCAAGAATATTACATATTTACAAAATACGGAAATCTCAATTCATCCTATTTCATCAGATCCGGGATGTGATATGGTTCCGAAGGATGAACCGGATATGGACAGTTCCAATAAGATTTCATTCTTGAACAAAAATACATTTTTTGATTTATTTCGTCTATTCCATGACCGGAACAGAGGAGGATACACGTTACACCACGATTTTGAATCAGAAGAGAGATTTCAAGAAATGGCAGATCTATTCACTCTATCAATAACCGAGCCGGATCTGGCGTATCGCGGGGATTTGCCTTTTCTGTGATTCCTAGGTTGGATCAAAAAGCCATTCTTGGGCCATAAATTGTTATTCAACTCCAGGGATGAATCGAAAAGAAATCTTTATTGGTTCTACCTCCTATTTTTTTATGAAGAGAATGAATCTTTTTTTCTCGAAGGATCAGAAAAAAATGGGTCCGGATCTCCTGCGGGAATGATTTGGAAGATCCAAAACCAAAAATAGTGGTATTTGCTAGCAACAACATAATGGAGGCAGTCAATCAATATAGATTGATCCGAAATCTGATTCAAATCCAATATAGTACCTATGGGTACATAAGAAATGTATTGAATCGATTCTTTTTAATGAATAGATCCGATCACGACTTCGAATATGGAATTCAAAGGGATCAAATAGGAAAGGATACTCCGAATCGTAGAACTCTAATGAAATATACGATCAACCAACATTTCTCGAATTTGAAAAGAGTCGGAAGAAATGGTTTGGTCCTCTTATTTTGATTTCTCGAACCGAGAGATCCATGAATCAGGATCCTCCTGATGCATATAGATACAAATGGTCAATGGGGTCAAATTTCCAGGAACATTTGGAACATTGGTTTCTGAGCAGAAGAACCCGTTTTTCAAGTAGTGTTCGATCGATTACATGTTAATCAATATTCGATTGATTGGTCAGAGGTTATCGACAAAAGATTTGTCTAAGCCACTTCGTTTCTTTTTTTGTCAAGTCACTTCTTTTTGTCAAGTCACTTCTTTTTGTCAAGTT
>JADFUC010001928.1:0-79300 GCA_019722365.1 Lithospermum erythrorhizon
AGCCATGCATTACAACATTTCTTAATTGAACTATATAAAATACAAATTAAAGATTAACAATTAATCAATATCATGTATTTTACTGTGCTAATCAATCTCATCCAATTATTTAAACTGACCAGAAAATTCTGAAAACTTCTGTAAAATCCAGAAAATATTTCCGATTTAACTACATAAAATTCAACAATTAATCACTTTATTCAATTAATCACATATATCATATCTATTGACACCTGTCTAAAACAAATATTAAACAATTTTAAAACATAAAACTGATCTCAACATATAAACAGTTTATGTAGCATAATTACGCAATTATAAAAATTGAAACCTGGCTCTGCCACCACTGTTGATTTTACGAATTCAAACAATATCAAAATATTGTAATAAATCAACTCAGGAACACTACGAGATTATAAGAACAATATCTAATGAGATATATTTTATGGAATAAAAAGTAATTTAGGATTATAAGAACAAGAATTCAAAACAATCCCCAAAGAGGCCATGTTGCAAGGACACCCACACCCAATGATCATCAAACCTTCCTTCTGCCATGGTAATTAAAGTCAAGGAAAGAATTTCGGGAGAAAGAAAATCTAAGTTTTTCTTTTCCAAGAAATGTAACAAGCAGGGGTTAGAGAAGTGGTTTTTGTTTTTTGTCAGTAAACTAAAAGTTGAATCAAATTTAATTAATCGTCAATCGTATGCTTCTTTATATGTAGTTCCAAATCCTAAAAACCCAGGGCCTGTAATTGAAGAAAGCCCATCCTACTCCCATCAAGCCTACAAGTAGGGTCAATTTCCACAATTGAAAATTTTGGGCAATTACTCCGCCTCCTCGGTGGACGGATTCCCGGCTAACTACGTGACCCCACCTACTTCTCGCTCCTTCCGACATCAATTCCAAAAGCAGAACCCATCTTACTATACATAATTCATGTATCATGAGTCATACTGGAATATTTATAGTTACACTTTGAACTGAAAGTTTATAATTTGCATTATAGTTCAATTGCTGTTTGTGCCTTCTAAGCTCGAATACAAGAGTAATATATATTAATTTATGTTAACTTAACATTATATTAATATATAGATTACGGAATGACTCAAGAAACCACCATAACCTCTAATGTCAACGCGTAGCTAATCATAATATGTCAATTGTCTAACAATCGAACATATATCCGAACTTATATATATATACGTTAAATGCGAAGTAATCTGCTATACAATCTAATCAAGCTCGATGCAAGATAGCTACAGATCTATCTCATATTTCCAATGCCTTAGGGCTACATCCGCCAGCGCCGGCCACACCTACGCTGCACTGTGATTCTCACAAAGAAGAAGCATTTGCAGGGCGAAAGCGGCATTTAAGTATGTAAAGGATGAGAAGCGAGTGGGGAATTATTTTATTTTTATTAATATTTTAATTATTATCAAAATACCAAAGATGTTAATTTATCAAAATGGCCTTCAAAATTTAATATAAGTGTAATTCCAACTTTATCCACTTGTTAAATCAATTTAATGTAAATATAATCGAAATTCAGGAGAACTGGTTAATTAGCCTAATATGTCTGTAAGCTCTTTCCAACCTAATCCATTATGTTTGGATTTTCATAATTGAATTTATGTTGGTCAAATATTTTGATCCTGGTCACAAAGAGATCCAAGACGACTTAGAACATAATCTAGGCTATGAGGCGGAGCATAATAGTTGTTTAATTGTCTCATTCCTTAATAGATAATGTTATTTAACTGCTTGATCTAAAAGTCAAACTTATTTATCGTTTTACATTTAATTGTCTCATTCCCTAATAGATAATATTGTTTAATAACTAATATAATTGTTAATTATCAAACTTAGTAAATTTATCACATATTCATTTGAGCGTAACCTATTCAAAGTCTTAAATATTTTTTAATTTGTAAAATAACCGTGTAACATGTTATCCGCTTGATTCTAGAATGTAAATTCATACTTAATTGCATGCTTTACGTGATGAAGCCCAAAATATTCAAATAATTATCTAACTTAATATGATATTAATGATTATTCAAGATTAGTTTGAATTTCGATTAAATTATACTAATTAGACGAATATGTAATTTGTTGTAATTAATAATATATTATGAGTTTAATTATATACACAATAATGTATTAAATTATCCAAGTGAAATTCCAGGCTTGACTCATACTCCGTAATATAGTTTGAGTATCTACGTTATATATAATATAAAAAAAAATCGTTTATTATTGAAATCTAACTAAGTGGAATTTCATAGATAATTACTTAACTTATATAATTATTAATTTAATTATTTAAAAACTAAAATTACTTTAAAATATACTCTATATTTTAGAGTAAATTTAAACAAAATTAAATTATTATGGTGCTACTAAAGGTGCTACAAAATTTAATTATTAATCAATTAATGTAGTTTGTTTAATTATTATGGTAAATGAACCTAAAGGTTCGATTCGATTCGGAGTATTCGGCTCGAAATAGTTCGATTCGAGGCTTGGCTCGGACGATCAAACGTAGAACCGAATGTTTGAAATCGATATTCGACGAACCGAGCCGGTGCAAAATTATTGCGCTAAGTTAGCCTTTGATCTGATAATATATTTTACAGGGCTTTAGCTCTTTTATGTATTAGTCCATTAGCCCAAATGACCAATACCCAAACCTCAAAACCCCAAAAACTTTTATGAATTAGTCCATTAGCCAATACCCAAATCCAAAACCCCAAAGCCCTGATATAACCCTGCTATTTATGAGATAACAATTAGGTCTATTTCTCACTTGTTTTTTCTTTTTTTGCCGTTTTCTCTCAATCTCTCTTCTCTCAAACTCATTGACGATGACATTTCAATTCATTTGTTCTTTATCATAGACGATGATGTTAGGTTGTAACTAAACCTTCTAAGTCAATCAAGGTAATCCGGATTCTGAGTTTCTGATTTTGTCTTTTGACTTTGACTTTTGAAATGATTTTGGTTCGCATGTTTGTGCTACTTTTTAAGGCGATGATGATATATTTTTTAGATTTTAAACTGAGAAATCGATCTGAAACGTATTACAGCCATGGCATCTCGAATTTTTCTTGAAGAAGCATAAATGTGAGCCTAGTAAATTCATAAAAAAAAAGAGATTTCGAACCGAGCTTATTCGAACGGTTAGAAAAAACTAACGGAATATTATTGTAAAAATTGACCTCGAACTCGAACCGAATATCAAAAATCGATATTCGGTCAAATCGAGACGAGCCGAATCTGAGGTTCGAAATTGAACGAGCCGATCTTGAACCTTAGGATTTTAGTCGGTTCGTTTACGGTCCTAGTCTTTCTAAGCATGAGTTATTGGACTTGGCCTAACTATCCAAGCTTATTTTTTGTTTACAATTTTGCTGATTTACAGTTTACTTTTCTTTTGATTTTATTTATTTTCCAATGGCAATGTACTAGTACGTTTTACCATGATTATCTTCCCTGGCTTCTCGTACATTTTACCATGATTATCTTCCCTCGCTTCTACCATTTCACAATCCTTCAAAGAAGATGAACAATTATGAAAGTTCCTAACCTGTTGTGAAATAAATTTTCCGAAATCCACTATTATATCAATTGTCAATAATACTTGGATTGACAGTATAAGTCTGATAGAAAGTAAAATATAAATAAATAGTGCAGATTGTAAAAGACGCAAAGATGACGACCTAGTTCGGTGCCAATATAGCACTTATGTCTAGGGGCAGCTTGTCCAGTGAAGAAATCAACTAGATAATGAGAATTACAACACATATCCTTCACAACACATTATTATCTCTAGTATGTGTCTACTACGTATTAAACAATAAAAAACAAGATTGTCGTTACAAGGTGTTAGCAACAGTTGCAAGGAGTTTTATAAAACAATTCCGTACATTCAACCAACAATAAAATATAAAAACTCTCAAGCTCTTTGCCTCACAAACACAATGTAGAACAATAATAATATTTAGAGGTGATCGACTAGGTCTGCACGTGAGGTCTTTATATAGTCGTAGGCACATCCATACTTTTCTTGTCCCATAACCAACCAAATCTACATTTTTTTTCTTGGGGTACACTCCAAGACATTCTCATATATTATAGGACGAAAATATATCTTCCAAATATTACCAAAATGACTAGAATCCCGAAAATATCTGCACATATACAGTATCGAACTGTTGTACCCATCTGTCTTCAATACTTGTTCCAATACTTCGTCATTGTTCTCAGTTTTGCCTATGAACAAAATTGCCAGCCAACAAAACACTAACAAATTACTCATCTTCCATTTTTGCTATCTTTGTTTAATCAATGATTTTTACTTCAGGATAAATGAAAAAGTACTCACTCAAATGTTTGAGTTAATTTGAGTTAGGCCACCTACTCAATTTGAGTTAATCGAATAGCCAAATGAAAAAGGCATTTGCTAGTATTCAGAAGGTGCTAGGTTCGAAATTTACCTCATTACTAAATATATAAATAAAAATTATCTGCTCAATTTGCACAATTCCTATGCAATAAGTAGATGAGACCGAACTGAAATGGTAAGAAAAAAAAAATCAAACCGACAAAAATTAATTGATTTCGGTCCTAGCGTAAACCGAACCGAGTATATATATATTTTTTAAAATATTTATTTTTAGTTTGCAACTATTTTAGTTTGAAATCATGAGTACTCTATTTTAGTTTGAATCATGTATTTGGTGAATGTTTGGAAGTATATGTTAGTAATCAATGTTATTATGCATGTGTTATTAATATGTTTAGGGAGCTATATTTATTATTATGCATGTGTTTGAAACAATCCGTTAGTAATCAGCTAGTATGCAATCTGCTCGGACAACTGTCTACGATTATATCATGCATTTCGTGTATGTGGTTGAAATTTATGTATATTTTATTTTAATTTGAAATCACAAACTTTTTATATTATATTATTGTTATAAAACCGAAAAATCGACCGAACCGCACAGACTAAGCATGAAAACCGACATCAACCGAACCCATTCAAACCGAATTAATATCGAACCGAAATGATTTGTGTATTTAAAAAACTGATAGAATCGGTTTTGTTGGATTTTCGGGATTAAAATAACAATTATAATATAAACCGAAACCAGGATTCTATGAGTATAATAAAAAATAATAATATACGAGTGTGTACCTTTCTTCAGAGATTTGTAGCGAAATAAATCTGAGGAGACGCTGAACAATCAACGTAGATTGTCTCTAAGAATAGTCCACACCAACGTATGAACGAACCCCTCCGTGAGCTTTACTAGAGCTCTTTAAAATATGAAACTATGAAAGAGATTGGACAAAAATTCCAATGGGAATTCTTTACCTACTACTCGACCAAGGGAGACAAAGGAGGAGAGAATTTTTGCCTTTCACAAAAGTGAATACCAAAAATGAATGAGCAATTTTCATCTCCAAAAAGTGGTTTTTATATAGGTATCAAATGTCCTACTTTTTAGGCTTTGAAAGAGAAGTTGCAAAAACTCTTCCGCCTCCTCTCCTTGATTCAGTCGAAGCTGGACAATGTTCCAGAACCTTCCACTTCTTATCCCTCAAATCAAGACATGTTAAGTGGCTAAGTAGAATATTCTAGAATTATTCTAAAACCGAAACATTATGGAACCCTTATCCCTTCACCATTTTAGTCGACTATGGGGTGAGTTCCAACTATTGGAAGTTCGCCCCAATTTTCTCATACAGTTCTATTTTAAACCTCGAAAGTTATAATTAAATTATAGTTCCATTTCATTGTTGTGTTTCTTCTCTTTTCACATTATTAATTACTAAATTACCCTTCATGTATGAAAATGACACTAATAATAAAATTAATATATATTTTATGAAAAGATACTAATTTTCTTTCTCTAAAAGATAGTCAAAAAATATAATATCATAACACATCCAAATCTCTAAAGTATAAAATATAATATAATTACATAATAGCATCCGAGAGTCATATGAAACTATTGTTCGTCTTCAACAGGAGATATAATTATAGAATTCGAGAGTCAAAGCTGGAACATAGTCAAACAAATGTTCTTGAACTCTCTCGGTAAGTCTCTATATATTAATTACCACATTCTCATTATTGTTGTTTCAAATAAGTCTTTATATATTAATTATCATACTTGGCAGACAAGTCTTTATATACTACTGTGTGTACTTGTAATAGCATCTGCATGCAAATAATATAATATTTGGCAGACAAGTTTTTATAGTGTGTTCTAATAAACATAATTAATTACCTAATTATTTTGTATCAAACAAGACAATATAAAGTAGTCACATGAGTTATTTGTAATAAAAAAAATCATTATACTTTTTTGTAATAAAAGTGTCAAAATACATATCTAATACTCCTTTCATCCCAATAGATTGTCAATATTTAAATTTGGATGTTTGATAGATTAAGTGTTAAATTCAAATATTATTATTTGTGTTGTATAATATTTGGCAAAAATTATCAAATAATAATATTTTCATTGTACTTTATTATTGACATAAAATTTTATTCAAATTAAAATTATGTTTATCGATGAGGCTTACAATTTTATAAATTTTGAGCACCTAAATCAAGCATGACAATCATTTAGTCTGGAGGGAGTAATAGATTTGAATATTTTATTTTAGAAAATTAACTTTTTTATTATAATATATAACATGTTAGTTTTATGAAAGGAAAGGAAATTAAAATATATAACATGTAGGATTTGGATATTTTATTTTAGAAAATTTACTTTTTTTATTCATCTATAAACTATAGAGGCAATAATTAATTAGAGTTGAATTCAATATATGAAAGAAAATCAAGAAAAAAAAATCAATCTTCACTATTTACTATTGATCAGTAAACAAAATAAGAATATATTATCATAATAATACTTATATTAGTTTTATTCTATATATATATGAAATATAATTCATCGATATTATGGTCTTAAAAATGCATTCATGAATATGCATATTATAGGTATATTATCCACTTCATTGATGAACATTCGATGTACAAATCGATATCATCAACTTCTATTTGAATGTGTTCTTGTTTTATATTAAAGTTGTTATTTATGTAAAAAAATTAAAAGTTTTCATATCAAGTAATACTAAGCTATAAAGTTTCTATAATATATTCCTCTGCACCTGAAGACTATATTGTTATTGCTTAAATGGATTTTCCATCTCCTGTTTATATCGTCCACCAGCAAGGTTCCTGAAGACTTTGAATATTTCTTGAAATGTCACAATGCCCACTAAGGTTTGGTCGTCTTTTACAACCCATATGTAGTTGACACGATGAGCGAGTGCTTGTACCATCACAGCAACCAGCGAGCTCCAACGAAAGCACATGATAGCCTCTGATCTCCTGGTGGAAGAAGAGCGGTTAAAACTGTAGCTGTTTCTACTTGATGATGATCCTGACTCGTCATCTGATGAACAACTTGAAGAAGAGAAGGAAGACAATAACGACGAAGCATGAGACGAAGAGAGCTCATTAACAACTTTCAACATCTCGTCCAACCCTTTCTCTTCCAACCTCGTTTTCACTAACTGGACCAAGCCATCTGGAGGACCACCACAATCAATGTAGGCCATGAGATCACCAGCAGAGAGGGTCATCATTGCGGCTGCAACTGTTTCATCACAAGAGGCAAGAGTGTAAGGGGAGATCTCGCCTATCAATCTTTTATCATCATCAACAACAGCAACACAAGTTTGTTCGGTGATTGAACATGAAATAGAATTCAATGCCAGAGAAACCGGATCATCATAATGGATTGACATAACTTCACGATCAATGATATTCAAAGATTCAATCGTGAAGGTAGGTAGCGGAGAGAATACCCCTATAGAGTTGAGAAGAAAGCGAGCAATGTCTTCCTGGGTTAACCAGCAATATTCTTTGCTGTCATATAGAGGTAGTGCGCCCGGAGGAGAATCTTTCTCAAGGAGTTCCCTCATTGATTTGGAAATTGGATGTTCCCGAATTGGTATAACCAGGTTCTGACTGCCTTCAAGAATACAGTCTATTGCCTCCAGTAAGCTGAAAACCACAAAACAAAGATTAGAACCAATCAGAGATGGAATAGCAGAAAATTAATCAAAGAGATACAATCATATACAGTATTATATATTAATACTTGGTGTCCACTTCTGCAACTTTTTATCTCAGCTTCCTTCATCTCAAGAATTTACTATGCAACATTTTAAGACTTTCCCTAGTTGTTTTTCATCAACAATCTATATTTTGGGGTTCAGCAATCGTGAAAGATTCCATGGAGTCAAAAGATTTAATTTTATGTTATCTGGCTCTTGAATATAATGATATAAATCAAAAGGCTTATTACACTATCTATGTTGCTTATATTTTGAAGTAATGAGTAAGAGATAGTTTACGAACTTCATCTCATTAATATTACAAAAACATCCTTCCCTCCCTCGGCATCACATTTGCAGCGCTGCATATTAATCCAATCTTCATGATCCGCTTAGGCAGCAGCTTCTTTAATCGCATCGGACATGATTTTAATGTTGTAGCGACCGTGAAAAGTTTCAACCAGCTTCCAGAAAGTCCACCTTCATGGTCCCGGGGATCAACCCATATCAATGAATTGACTGTTCTTATAGGCTGCTATACAAGTCTAATGTACTCTATCTTTGACTTAAGATAAAGTTACTCACTTTTTGGATTGTTGGGCGGCTGGTTTTCCTTGTCATAACTTCTTCTTTGGTGTGTTTTTATTCTTACCACCAAAAAGGTTTTCACTTACTCATCAATATATTCTTATGTTATTATACCTTAATCTGACCTCGCAAATAGAATCCCAGACGCCATTTCTCACAGACATCTGACGCTCATGACAAAGGCCCCTGCCAGATCTACAGAGGCTCGATCCCCAGCCAGCTAGCAATTGCCGAATCCAGGCCAAGGCTTCTAACAGAAAAGCATTCTGCTTAAGGTTAAGGCCGTAGATATGGATATTAATGACTGTCTGGAGACATTCTAATAACCTCCCCACACGGCTGACCACTAAACAGACGAAGGACGCCTCACGCTGAACAGGTATCAACGTATGACCACAAAGTAGATAAAAAAGTATGACTAGATACATTTTATATTGTCTATTCATGTCTATTTATTTGGTCAATTCCATGAGATTATGATCCCAGCTAACATTATCTTCAGAAGTTAAATTTTTTACTTATTTCATTTGATGTCATGGGTAGCAAATAATAAAATATGAAAATTCATAATCAATAAATAACACCTACTTTGAATTCAATATTCTGCTTTTGCTTGTTTTGCTATTCACCCATCTTTAAAACAATTATTCAAATAGTAAGTGGTTCAGTAAAACAAGAATTAAGCCATCATTTCCAAGAAGATCACCAATTTATGGTGGAATGTTCAAATCAAATACAGTATATTTTTGCATGTTCAATGAAATACATAATGGATAATATTACTATTCGTTTTTTTATATTTGTTGTTTTAGCATTTTTTTTAGTTATCGTTTTAACATAATAAATAGCTTTTTTATATTTTTAATGTACTTTGACTATTTTTTATTCAAACAACCAACCAATAATATCATTTAAATTGATTACATTTTACATTTTCAACGCATTTCGACATTTTTTTAATTTACAAGCGCTAAAACGACAATTATTGTGTTAAAACTATAGATTATTAATTTGCTTTATCCTTCACATAAAAATTGTGATTTTAAGTTTCTATCTTGTTTAAGTTTGCCACAAAAGTCAGATGTAAGTATGTAACTACCTCAAAAGAACGCTAATAACCTTTCGGTGAAAGGTCCACATCAAAAGATCAATTTGTTATCAAATTATCTTGAATATAAACATCATAACTTTCAACCAATAAAAGGGTCTATTAGATTAATAGCTAACCAAAATATGATCTACAGGTTAAATCCCGCATATTGATCCATCCCTGTCCCCACTTTATTCAAACTCAACACTGCTAGCTAATAAATCCAAAAACCATGTTGCACCCAAAAAAAAATGGCATGGGTCATAGGATCTCAATATTATTTCAGCCTTTTAGATCATCTAAATCTCAATAATTCTGATTCTCTTTACAATTTTATTAGTACCTCCATCCGTAGAAATATAATTTGATTTGTTATTTTTAAATAAATTGTAAACTTATCAGATACGATAATTTCGATTTGATAAAATTTATCAGATATCAAGAAAGATGTTGAAAATCTTATATATTTTCATCAAGTATTATATGACGAATAACAAAATATTTGAGTTCAAATTCAAATCGCTTTAATTCTCCCTAGTTCTAAACTCAACTAATGAAATCTCAAGCTCAACTATTGATCTGAAATGTGACATTTTTGTAATATATTTCGTATAACTTATCTCAAATTTCTACACATTGAAAGAATTTGAGGAATAATAATTAAAGAAGATATTAATTTCTAACATAACTATTTTAGATGAAATTAAACTAATCTATAATTCAAAGTGTACTTAACAAATCCAATAAAAATTAAACCTTCGGCTAAAAGTTAAAAATGAAGCAAACCCAAATATTGAAATTATCAGAACTAATTATAAACCCCTAAGAATGATGTAAAAATGCGAGTTGTTAATTTAGATTTAAATACTTGATTAAGTCAGATTTTTACCCAAGTTAATTTATTCTAGTGCTTCACTATGCGTGATGAGATTCGGCCTCAATTTATCCAAGAATTTCATAATTTGCATTTACAACAAATTAAGACTAAATTGCACTCATATAGCCACTTTGTTAAATATCACAAGCCAACTATTCTAAGACCAAAAATACAACTTCATTCCACTTTCTCCAACCAAATTAGCAATTAATTCTCTAAAATACCAACCTTGAATTGGGTTCCAAATGGCTAACAATCCCATTAACTTGAGGCAAAAGAGTTGAAACAGGAGCCTCCAAAGCTTCCAAAGGATTACTCAAATTCTCCTTTTTACAGAGATAACAAATCACATCTGCCATTGAAATCTTGGCAACACATGAATGAGGGAAATCATGATGATCATCATCACATGCTACACAACTCCACACACTTACATGGCTGATGCTGTATCCAGACCCTTTTAACAAAGTTAACACTTCCTTAATAGAGGTACGTGACGTTACAGTTGAGTTTATTACTGGTTTTCCTAAGCAGAGTTCTGAAATTACTCTGTTTTTCAAGAAACTTATTGCCATGCAAGAGAGAGAGAGAGAGAGAGAGAGAGATTTGTGGGTTGGAAGTAGGACTTGGTTTGCACTTTTTGAACACTTTTTTGGTATATTTGTGAATTTTGGATGCTTGGGTGAAAAAGTGCAGAGAAAAATTGAATAAATGAGTGTGTTTAAGTGAGAGAGGGAGTGCTAAATTGGTCGATTACTGATGACGGCCGATAACATGTCTGAAAATGAATTTGCAAAGGTATTTATAAACTTCTGGGGGTTGCCATTAACCGGAAGAAACTGTTAATTTGTTTTGGTATGTAGTGTATGAAAGTACAGTTTTGTATTTTTTCAATTTTCATTGTCATCTAACACTATTTTATTACTCAAACCCTATTATTTTATTATTTCTTTCAATTTTCATTTGTCATTCTAACATTATTATTTTTTCTTTATTATTCTACATCTTCTATCTAAATTTATGAAATTTGATCCTTGTCATTGTAATGACTCAAACCCGAAACTTCATCTTTGACAATAATATACGTGACCATTAGGTTATGTTAAATGAATTTGGTCATGTTTCAGACAATCTTCATTTCACATAACCACTTAATCAATTAAAATAATTTAAAATAAAAGAAACTTCATTAGTATTCTTAAAATTAAACATGACTTTTTTTAATGGTTAGCAGATAAAATATGAGTTGTGTCATTACGAGAACTCTATCGTCTGCAAATATTTGTGTTTCTTTTTCTTATTATATTACTAAGCATTACATATTTATGAGTCATTTTTTCTTTTTTAATTTTAATATTACATGAAAATTTAATATTTTTCAATTCTTCATTCTTCTAATTATTTTCACAAACTAACCAAAATATTTAAATGATTACATAATGTCTCCTCCTCATCATCATTAACACTCACACTACAAAATATATGCTATGTGATTGACTAATCAAAATATTTTTGAACAAATATTTGTTGTTCAATATTTAATATTGTAACATACAAGAAGTACGTAATGTGTAGTATTAAATTCTATACATATAAATTCTAAGGTAATGGATTGATTTTAGCTTGAATGACTATAATGTATGTTGAAAACAAATCTCACAATTAAATTAGACTAATACCATATGTATCGATAAATTAAATATGTCTTTTGGTCCAAAAGCATAATCATCCCATTTAGCTAATTGCATGGAAATGCTGATCTTCGCGACCGTAGTTTTAGCCTACTACTAACATTTTCATAAAGCCTATCAAGGCCAACTCCGGCGCTTACCCAATACATTCAAGAAGAGCATAAATGCTTAATATTGTTCTAATTGACTGATGTGATTCCCATTCGATTCAATTTATTTCATGGTTGGATTTCCGTATTGAACAAAGCAATAATTAAAGCGACCCGATAAGAAGATGATTAAGTTTTTTGCCCAAATATTGTCCCCTAATTTAATCGCGGCTGTTCATTTCGTCAAAGGCCGAAATATAAGTGTATCATTGCCATAGACGCTAGACGATGCTTGTGAATCTGGTGTCGATGCTCAATTTTGTTCTATAAGATACTACCAGTAGATCTGAAGATATACATGACGAGGTTTGTTGCATGTCCCCATCCATATGATTCTTTTTCCCCCTTTCTGTCCCCCACCCATATGAATTTAATTATTTCTAAATATACATTTCTCAACTGTATTGAGATTGACTCCTAATAAATTCAAATGTCTTATATGCGACTTTTTCATATTAAACGTAGTTATAGCTCATTATTATATGCCTAAAAAAGTTACTCTACTTAATATCACCCAATTTGGTGATTAAGATTCTTTATACTTACATGCAAGCTATGATCTCTATCCTCTCATGCGATCAAATCCCCGATTCCCACTTCTACACATTGATCAATCATTTTCTTAAGACCTTATTCCAAAAAAATGGGTTAAATATGAATTGATATTCTCCATTCATTTTAATCGACTTTCTACATATCAGATAAATTCGACCTTCACTATATTAATTATATTATTAAAAATTAATATTATGAAAGTTATTTTAAAAGATCTAATCCGATTATATAAATTTTATATTTTTTAGAATAAAGAATAATTAATATCATTGGCCAAAATTTAATTTCAAAAAATTCAAAAAGACAATTAAATTTATCATGAAAGAATTGCTAATATAATTATTTCATATGATTTGATTCCGGTGCATTTGGTCCATGTTAATGGCATCATAATAATCTAGTCTCCGATGTTATCAGTTATATCTGGTTGGTAGACGCCTGTAAAATGTGGACGATTCGAACGAATACGATTGTTGGCCTTCTGGCATCATACTGCAATATTTTGACATTTTCAGGGCTAATATGTAATAATACTACTATTTATGACTAAACTGTATTAGGATCACATTATTTGGAACTATATTAGTAATTAATTCTCTGAAATCATATAATCTCATAATCATGTTCCCAGCTCCTATACTTGTGTTAATTATAAAGTGGCACCCACGATTGAGTCGATCAATCAACTTTGGGAATAGGAGAGTAACCCCAACTCCTGAACTTATTATCGGGTTGATCAAGGAGTTATCTCAACTGGGCTACCTCGGTCCATGTAATAAATACTATCTAAAAAATCAATAATCAAAATTTAAAACTGAATAATTGCTAAGGGATGAAAGAGTATTATTCAAAAGCTTCCCAAATCAAAAGAACGAAATGATTAGAGTAATAAACAATCAAATGATGAGATTTTGTTCCATACCGCATGTGAATTTAATTTTGCAGTAGTTTCCAGCAGTAGTTGAATCAATAAAATCTTTAATGTTTATCAATCACATGTGGATTTGTGGTACAGGTTGACCATATGGCTCTTGGCACCTTTGGCTAGAGGACAAGTGATAATGCTGTTGGTACCAACCTAGCTACAAGTTTATTGGGTGGAGTGGGAATTATCTAAATTGCCACCACGACTATTATACTGATTTTCATGTTTGTGATCGCTGCAACCACATCGTAGTTTCACAGATCTAGCCAAACTATCCATATCATCAGCCCGTTAAACGTGCTAACTATAAAAAGCAGCTTTTAGATCTATTTTTGGACTAAAAATACACTGAATGAATATTTTGGGGAAAACATAAATTACAAAAATGAAACTTTAATCGTTAATAAACTAATCGATCTTAATTAATAATTTTGATAAATTTTATTAAATTTATGTTTTCCTCAAAATATTATATAAATTATACTCTTTTGACTCAAAAAATTTACCTAAATTTTATTTCTCGTTAACATTTAATTGGCGTATTAATTTGGTGCGATCATTTGGCGCACACAATAAACACTTATTAGTGACCATTTGCACATCCTGCCATTTATGTGATCAAACCGGCAACGATCACCCAATTGCTGCGACCATTTCGACAACTAATTTCTTTATTACGGGAGTACCTTCCAATTCATAATTGTCCAAAAATCATTGAACGTAGTCTGTTTCATTGTAATGAGCAATCGTTTTTTATGCTTTATCATGCAATGACTTGAAATGTTCAAATAAATTATGTGCATGCGTGTTGGCAATTAGTTAAACTGGTCCAGTTTGAAGAAAGGGGTCAATGATCAATCAACTGGAATGGTTTATGGTTTGGTGAGTGGGATTATCTTCATTAATCAATAAGAGTTTTTAATTAAGGTTTTGATCAGAATAGAAAGAAGGTTTCAAAGATGATTGATTGATGAAGAAGATGAGTCTAAATTCAATTCTTTTAAAATTTTAAGATTTAAAAATAGACCGACAAAAATAACCACCATGACTCTCGATCAAAGACTAACCCCAAAAAATCAGTTAATGATTGGGCATGTAACTCGAGAGCCGTTGAAGTGACGGTTTAACACTTTTAAAAAATATCTATGATGAAAATAGATAGAGTTTAAAGTACGATTATTTTTTACCGTTGTTAATCTAGTAAGGTATGCTTGAAATAAGGTTGATCGAATGAGAAATTTAAGTAGCATTATTGATAGTCATTGTTATTAACATTTTTTTATTTTTTCGTTCTAACAAGTAAAAACAGAAAATAAATGTTTTTTGTGTTAAACTAAAGAATAAAATATATTTGGTAATAATTTTTGTTTTACAAGATGATTGTAATTATCCATCGTAATAACCTTTCATCTCCATCTCCTAACTCCGTACTTCTTTTGAATATATTTTTTACAAAAGATTTTTTGTGAAAATGATTGTAAGGACACATTTTTACATGTCTAATAATAAAAATAAATTTGAAGATAATAAATTATGTCATTGCAAATGATCTTTATATTGTTATTTGATTTGATGCGATGTGGTTTACAATATATACTATTCTCCTTTCTTACTTTTTACAGTTTAATTCAATTCGAGGACTTGGATCAGTTATTCTTGAATTGTTGAATTTGAAATCTTGAATATTTTAGTATAGCTTGAGATAAGATTTTGACAATAACTTTAATGCATCTTGGACTAATAAGGTTCAATAGTCGAAACGCTGTTACCTAAATTCCTGATAAAGTTTGAAAATGGCTTGATTTTTTAACCTTGTTTGACTTGTAAGCTAGTTGATTGAATGCAGTTTGAGTGTTAAAGCTAAGGGTCCGTTTGGGAACTCTAACTTGTTTTTAATTTTTAATTTTATTAAATAAAATAAAATCATATTATTGTTTTGTGTTGCATTGCAAAAACAGAAAAGAAAAATGCGCGTTTGGAACTATTCTTGGGGTTAAAAAATAGTATTTGGGAACTTTCTCTAAAATGTTCAGTGGCCATTCCTTGAATGAAATGGAATGTATAATCCAAAGATATCAAACATTTTGAGTGGCCATTCCATCAATTCGCATCATTCTACCTAACTGGGAAGAGCAACAAAAGTTTCATGATCTGCACTAATATTCAATGGCCATTCCATGAATTCCCATCATTCAACCAATTACAAAAAACTTGTTCTACTACTCCTGCTTGAAAGACGAGAACTTGCAAACTTATAACAGCTACCATAGCCATTTTCAAGTTTCTCTATATCCATCATACCCGTAACACTATAATGTTCCACCACACCTGTAACCTTGACCCCAGCAGCTTATCTGACCTTGTCGGGAGAAAGTAGAGGGAATAAATTATCTGACCTCGTCGATTTCCTCCAAAAAAATATTATATTAGGGAAGCTAGGATTTTCTAATATTAGAGACTAGAGAAAGAGAAATTTTCGGAAAATATATGTCAAAATAAATATGTGAGTCGTTGGAGTCGAAGCCTAGACCACTTAAGTGACTCCGTGTTTCAGTAATTTCGCAACCGAGAAAGCAAGATTTCTTTGTTGCGTGATTTTCACTTATTGATTTATTTTTTTCGCTGATTTGATGATTTCTCTGTTTCTTGAAGACTTGATAAAACTTTGAATGTTTGATAGATTGAAGCTTTGAATATTAAATGTAGCTTGAATGTAGGGGGAGCATTTTGTTATTTGTATCGAGTTTTATCTCTTCTTCTACCTCCCGTGTTACTTGAGAAAACTAATTCCAAGACAATTTTTTCCGAGGCAAAAAATTGTTCCCATTTTACCCTACCCATTTTGAGCCACGCAAAGCTGAAAGATAACTTAACAACACCCATTATTTGTGAATATAAGCCGGAAAATCGATACACAAATATTTAATTAAATGAACGCATCAACGCGCCACAGATAATAACGGCATTAGTTTGTTTAGATAACAAACAAACACCGTGTCGTTTTATGATTGGCATTCTGTAGATAATGTAGTAAATTAATTAATTTTAATTAATAAAATTTATTTTATGATTTATTAATTTAATTAATATTTAACCGACATGACGCACACAGTGCTCACCGAGTTGACCAAATTCAAGCCGTGAAAAAATAATGGTGGCCTCCCCGGATTCAGGACCTCGCTAATTTTAAAGTTGTAATTAGGATTTTGCATTAATTAAACTCAATTTTAAACCTAGAATAGTGGGTTTAAATATACCGAATCCTAAATTAATGCAACGAGGAAATGTCGGGTCAATAAATAAACTACCTCAATCTAAAAAGGCACTAAATAGCGCCCAACTCCTTTCGAGAGTAAGTCATAAGAAATATCTCTACTCTGGCCCAGACTAAAATCTAACGATCATATCGTGATTCAATTTAAAACGAATCGTAAATAGACCAAAGCCTATATAAATTGTTAAAAATCTAGTATGAATTATACTTGTGATTAATCACCAATTCATACATCCCGGATCCTCAAAATGATATAAATCAATCTAAAACACATAATTACTATATGAATACGAGAGTACTTACATAGCAGCGGAAAACAAACGAAATCACCCCTTCAAGCAATGCCCTCTCGTGTATCCCCTTTCAGAAATGCACTCCAATTGCTTAACCAACACCAAATAGGTGTTTTCTAGATTGCACACACACACTGCAGTGGACTCAATCCAAAACTCAACTGCTAGAAGCTTTTATTTAACAAACGAAGAGAGAATTTTCTTCCAAAGGAGTAGGGAGGCGGTTATATCGACGAGGCAACGTTATGATTTCATATCTAATGAAAAACCCTTGTCTCATTCCTCTATATACCAATTCCTATTTTAACTCCGAAGCAACTCGTTAAGAAATCAACTTAACTCGTTAACTTAATTAGATCGCTTATGTTTCTAATTAAATACGCAGTCACGAGTTGTTCTATTTTAATTAACTTAATCAAGTCAATTAAAGTACTAACGAAGTCACTATCAAATAAGTATCAGTTATTCATCAATTTCACCGTTTAATTAATTAAACTAACAAGTTTTCAACTTTCACTGATGTTCATCAATATATTTGACAAATATATATGTTATATATATATATATATATATCAAAAAAATACATCTCAATTTACAAGTCTTTGCTTAATTTCATACATGAAATATAACTAAATGTCACCTATGTATGACCTTCTAGCTCGATATTTAAGTTGTATAATAAATAATAATTTGACCAATTACTATTATTATAACGATTAACGAAGAAGATCTAGCAATCGCTCATAACCCCTTTTTTTAAATTACTTACGAGAATCTAACTAGTAATATACAATTACTAAGGTGAACATTGTTCCAAAGAGAATCGTGATTTAACCAATCGTAAATGAATCGATACATAATTATCTAACGCATAATAATAAAACGGAATCATTCATCGATTTCCAACATAAAATGCTCCCTTTATATTTTTGAAATAAAGTGGTGGATCATAAGCAAAAAAGGCTAAGGAAAAAGGTGAAAAACCGGCAGTAAAAGCTACAGAAGAAGATCACAAGGACACCAAACACCTCCGCATCAAGATTCAAAGGGAAAGGCCAGACACCAAGCATCAGACGCCTAACACACCTAAGGCCGGCAATCCGACTCCGCAAAAGTGGAGTTGTCCATCCCCAACAAGTTCTGTAGAAACATGCCGCGTGCCCCCACTCAAATCAAGTCAAGGATATGCATCAAGTTGTTGAAGTTTTTTCCTTTAATATCAAATAGGTAAGCTGAATATACTGTGAGTGAAAGCGACCATCCCACAAGTTGACGGTAAGCCGAGTTGTCCATCCAACCTCCCCAAGTGAATCAAAGTGGGGACCAATACAAGCCCTCGCTTACATCAAGTTAGTTTCATTGCTGCTAAGGCCTCACCCACCAAACTGGCAGCCATCAGAGCTATCCCGACAAGGACACATATCCAAGTCACTGCATCAGTCCTACCACAAGTACATATCCAACAAAGAGGGTCAAACACGAGTCACCTACATATCCAACAAAAGTTAAGGTCAAGCATCCAGCCAAATTTACCTATACAGCTAGTTTAACGAGTCCAAGTCCTACTATCCGCCCACATCTCAAGCGATCAAAGTTCAAGATAAAAATCAAGTTCATACAACCACATCTGCGTCGTCAGTACCTGTCTGACCATATCCAACGAAGATCAAGTCCTCGGCCCCAATCCCCGTCTACGACACATATCCAAATCAACATCACCCACCACTGAAGTCCATATCAAGCCAAGTCATATCGTAGACGCCAAAGATAATGTAGGAGAGATAACTGGGATCGATAGTCTAACGCCAACCATTTGATAAATTCCTTTCGTACTAAGTGAAGGTTTCCTAAGGGATTTATTATTTGCTCATTATAATAAAATCTTCCTCCGCGATACACCTGTAGTCCCGGACTATCTCTCACTGGCTGCTCCTCGACTCCATGTAAGCCCTTCAAGATGAATCCAACTGAGGTCTCCAGCCCAACATACTACTGTGAGCTATAGCAACGCGGGCACATCCGGCACCCGACTGCACTTCCTACATAGCCCTGATCTACACGTCTCATATTAGTGAGGACATTGAATTGGCTACCAAAGCCTACTCAACTTCAAGCGTACTATCACTATCCAACAAGTGTTTCTACACCCAAATACATCCTCGAGTTAAGCCTATCCAGATACGTCATACTTTAAACCCAAGACTTAACATATCCATCATCATGACGACCGAATCACCACCATAGAAGAGCGTATAACCTCTAACCAAGATGGTTGTAAGAAATGGCTACATTACGCCGTCAGAAGCAGTCTCTATCCCACATTTACGTAAAATGACATACCGACTGTGCTAACACCGGACAAGCTACAAAGGCCAGCCTGGTGGCCACAATCTCAAGAGCGCCTAAGACTGCGGCAGTCGCCTGACACCCCTCACCCACCGCTACATCAAGTTTCAAGCACGTCCCACGGACCAACAACTTAAAGTGGGGAAGACCTATGCATCTCATCTGATTGAACCATGCTACCTCACCGCACAACTAAGTGGAGTTCATTGGGGCAATCAAAGACACCTGTGATAAAAAGCCAGTCGCCTTCATACTCCTACGTCAAGCCCTGCCAGCCTCCCGAGATGTAGAGGTTGAAAATGCCCTACTGCTCAAGCTCCCATGTTTCTCGAGGTTTTCCAGCCCTGCCATTGGCTGATGTTTCTACGACATGCTACGCTGGGATTCCCACATCATGTAAAACACGCAACAACGCCGAACAAGCGGAGATCATATGGTCAAGCAGCTTGTCCGCCACTAAAAGGCAATGCATTCGAAAGTGGTACAATCGAAATGAATCGCATCACCGATAGTCGGGCATAGTTGGAATGAGTTCCTCGACCCACTTCTTCTTCAAAGACACTGTAAGAATAAGTTTAAGTCCGATAGCTAACCGTGCCAAACAGGCTGCAAGAATCGGGTTACCGAATTACATCAACTCACGGAGGAGCCCAAGCCACAAATGTAAAGACAAGTTTCGAGTCCTTTCTTGCCATCAAAGATGTGCATGCTGTGGGATAAATGGACTTCAAGACATCCCCGCAGTGGGATACTACCAAAGACCTTCGAGCAACTATCCACTAGAAAGTTAATATTTATACGAGCCGATCATAGCGTTAGAACAAAAGAAGAAGCGCCATCACGTAGTAGTTTCCTTATAAGGCCAAATACGAAAGTGCAGCAAGGCTGCGGAAGCATCCAAAATCGTAGGTAAAGCAGGATGCCCATGCCACTTCCAAATCAACCAAGCTCCCCTTTCAAGACTATAACGAAGGACTCACCTCGAGACAAGCAATTTACACTAAAGGAAATGCAAGCCGCGAGGCACTCTTCTTCTAGCTCGACATCCTCGGGATGCCTGGTGAGTTGCTCATGAAAAGCCGATCGAGTCGAGCCCAAGTCACCGAAGCCGTCAATGTATAATGTAACTCCGACTACCATAAGTACCATCTGCACTAGCACATGTAGAAATGCTTCATCTTCAAGGAGAGTATGGACTGGCCTCGGCTGTGTGCACATTATATCACTGAGGAAGACAAAGTTCCCACCAACCACATAACCCCGCCATCCTCAAGAAACAAGCCTAAAGCGCTGTAAGACTTTGGAGAAACAAGTTAAACTCCGGGATTTGTTGGGAGACTACCCAAGCGATCTCGACTGGCGAAGACATAGAGGAGTCATTCCATATGTACATGTAGGTCAAGCACCTGCAGCGGAGACAACCTCGTGGCGCGCCTAAACAACCCTGGGAGGTCCCTCAAAGCTTCATAGTCACATTCAATGCACGAAGACACGCCGTAAGAAGACGTGACCACAACTCCGCCTCTACATCCGGGTACTTATGTGATGTCAAGATGAGAAGAATGCTAGTGGATGGAGGATCAGCGGTAAACATACTACCTCTCCACCCTCGCTCGAGGTATTCCTCGATAGCACCGCAGCCCGCTGCGGTCACGATACAAGGCCGCACGTATAATGACAAGCTGGAAGCGCTACGGATCCACTGTAATAGGCGACTGAGACAAATATCATGGTTCCACGCGACGATCAAGGCCAGACACAAGTGCCATGGATCCACAAAGAATGTGTACCCTTCAACTCTACATTAATGTTTGGCACTGCAAGGATGGCGTAGAAAGGACAATCGTGGCGTATGAGAATCGCTCACTCATCAAGAGGCACACTTTGCTGATGCCAAGTTCTCACAAAATGAAGAAAGACGACGGATAATGTGTGAAGCAGCCTGCAGGCGCCTAAAGTAGCCCAGCCAAGCCATCCCAACAAAGAATAAGCCGCTGAACCACTCAAAGGCTAATTCTACCTCTTACCATCACCCCAAAGTCGAAAAGTGGAATCATGAGCACTCAAAGTGGTTCAGACATGGCCAAAGATCAAAGATGATACGAATCAAGTCCTATATCTCAAAGGTGCTACTTAATTCCCCACATCTAAATCCAAAGCAAGTTACAATCGAAACACAGAAAAGCAAATATGGCCCGAATAAAACTCAAGAGAAGCTACAACAAAGGCTACCCATCAAAAAACTCAACAACCTGGACGCAAGACCAAGCCACCGTGATTCTCACAAGAGTGGTCGATAAAACTCAAAGCCATAACGATCAAGGCTCCTTAGAGAAACAAAGGCCTTATCGACAACATAACTCTAGTATGAAAGCATTTACGGCATAAATCTGAATCGTTTTAAACGGGGCGACGAGTGCAAAGTAACTTAAAATTGGGGCATAGGTGTCAACTCGCTCTCGCCGCGTATATCCATAACAAAATGAGAATGGTTTAACGCCCCTGGGCAGCTAAGAAGCAGTGCATCTTCATTGCACATTACCATCGGCTTTAAAGTGGGAGCTTGCCACCGTAAGACGCAATTCACGCACTCCCCAAGGTTAAGAATAAAGTCACAACCACAAATATGAGTCGAATCTAGGTCAATCTAGGCACTATGGAACATCCACAATCTTCTACCTATGCCAAGACTTAACTCCAAATTTATAGAAGCGTAATACATCACCTACCACGCAAGGCGGCGCCAGTTACCAAACAAAGACAACTTAGATCTCCGACCGAACTTGTCCCATCCATGAGGCTTTAAGTCAATAGGTTAATCAACGCTGGGTCTGTTGAAAGTTGTTATACCCCACTTGGGTATCAATCATCAGCCCTAGTACGCAAGTTAAGAACGGATGATCGTAGTGATGCCAGAGACTTTAGACTAATCACGCATGCCCAAAAAAGACGACTTTCCACTCCCCATACCAAAAACTCACGTTAGATACAACCACGGACACGGCCATTAACCTTCATAGATGGCTCTTCTGGCATAACCGCATCGCACGGGCACCAAACAGATGAAGAATCGAAGATTCGACCTAAAAAGTGGTATCACCGCTAAGGTCAAGCTGCTGGATCAAGAATGTGTGATCAACTACTGTAGGGTACGTACATATTCGATGATATGCCGCATAAAAATGTTGAGTCTACGTAGATGACCCGGGTAGAATGAAGTTAGTTAAAAGAGAAGATCATTCCCAAGACCTAAGAAATGCTCTTAACGGCTCAGCATACCACCAAGATGAACCCTCTCTGCAGATTCAGATAACCTCAGAAAGTTCCCGGCTTTGTTGTTAAAATTAAGGCACGGCATCAGTACTGAAATTGCCAAAGATCGGACGAAATAGTTGCAACGCCGAATCCTCAAACTGCATTTAGCCCAAGAGTCTACAAGTGAAAGCTGGGTATCTACGACGCTTTTATATCAAACTCCTCGCGAAAGCGCCGCCTTAAGCCATTTAAGAAAGTGCACTTCATACGTTGACGCAGTCTGTTCGTAACTTACAAGAGATGTCAAAGCCTACTCATGAAGCCTACCAAGACGGGCCGCACCTATCCAGGTAAAGCCCGCCATTCTCTGTATGTGAGCAAGCCAAGTAGAACAATCGCAGGGGCACTGCTAGCCCAAGAAAACGAAGAGGACAAGGAAAATGCACTCTACTACCTTAGCAGGAGGATGACTTAACGAAGCTGAAATACACATTCCATCGAGATTGCAGTTCGCCCTCATCTATACAAAAGTTGAAGCTCTATTTCTAGGCTCACACCGCCGCCGATCTCAAAAGTGAATCGATCAACATGTGATATCAAACCGGTGATGTCGATCGCCCAACTGTGATAGTATTTACAAATACAATAGTTCTAGAGATCATCTATACCAAAAGCTATATCAAGTGACGTTGTTGGCGGATTTCCTAGCGCATCATCCTCAAAAAGGTGAATGGGAGTTTTACGACTAACCTGTGATTTAAGATGTCATGAACGTAAGAAATGTCTCCACAAGATGTACTTTGATGGCACTCACACCGTAAAGGTGCATGGTACTGTGATCTTCCTCACCCCTAACAAGATCTTCTACCTTATTCATTCTCCCTAAGTCACAACTGCTCGAACAATGTCACGTATCACTAGGCGCTAATATCGGTTGGGGTCGCTAACGAGCCGGACATTCACCACTGAAATCTATTTGGGACTCACAACTTCATGATCAAACAAATGCTAGAGACTGCTGCTCAAGAATTTCGAATTAATTTTGCACTACCTGGTGATGCTACATCTTCATCGCAATCTATCCACTTAGTCTCAATCAAAGACGTCAGCGAAAAGATGAACAAACAGCGTAGATCCCTCGCTGATCGCCATACTTAACTTATCCCAAGTAACCAAAGTTCCCAGATAAGGAAAAGCTGTGGTCACGCCTCTATTCGAGGTACAAGAATACGAGGTGGTGAACGGTAATAGAAAGTACATAACTACCACCTCAGCGCCCCAAAGACCGGGAGACAACCTTTCATCGACTATCTACAACACGAAGACTCCCGTAAATTCTCGTAAGTTAGGTAGACATTAAGGAAAGCCCCATGATTCATGTACTACAACGGTATTCTCTTCTAAGGTCATTCAGTGGAAATCTTATCATGATGTCTTTCGACACCTGAAGCAGCCTCGTGCCACGGTAACTGCAAGACACTGAGTACGGGCTCATAACCGAGCTGTTGAATTTTCAAATAAAAGAACGGGATACTACTAGCCCAATTAGCGGTGAACGACCGTATGGATTATGCGCGACCCCTCGTAAGCTACGCCGCTTAAACGCAAACTTCTATTCATATCAAATTCCCCCGGAGTTATTGCATCCTACGACAAAGATCGTGGCCATTCACCTACGGAGGATGGAGATGGTCGCACTAACGCCAATCGCCAGCTAAGAAGACACATCTACATCCTTGCAGACATGTGCTACTTCCAAGCGGGCGTAAGCTCTACTCACTATTAACCTAGAGAAAAGCGAGGAAGTTTCATTCTTTCATCAAATAAACATCGCCTATCATACGTGGAGCGCATAGTGCATCATCACGGACACAATGGAAATTGCTCGACAATAAGGCGAGAAATGACCCATGAAAGCCACAAATTAAGTTCAAGAAGTATCACTCGTCCATGTACTACCCACAAGCCAATGGTTTAGCAGAAGCCTTCAACAAGACCCTTTGCAATATCCTGAAGAAGGTAGTGAACAAGTCAAAGAAGAATCGCACGGTAGATAAAAGAGGCGCTACGGGCATATATAGAACAACACACTAAAACACCCACACACAAGCCACCCTGTGATGCTGTTACCTACGGACTGCCCGCCCTCCTTGGGAAGTACAAATCATCGCTAGATGGCAAAGGAAACGTAAGGATTTACCTGTACAGTTTACGCAGCCCAGTCGCAAGAAAGACCACTTGACGAGCAATACTAAGCACAACACAAAGACTACATAATGTTACTAGTCTCTCATCTCGAAGTCATATGAACAAAGGCGCCCGCCAACGTCCTATCGTTGGAGACACGGTGGCCGGGCCGCCGAAGGCCCATTTAATTCGCGAAAAAATGCAAAATGGTAATTAATGAACGGACCATATGCGCGCAGTTGGGCCACACCAAGTGGTCGCACTGTCGCTATGACTAAAGGTAGGACCCATCAGGTCGCTATTTCGAAGAAATACTACCCAAAATCAAGAAAAGGACGCTCCCGGCAGCCTAACCATCTACTCATGCCCCCTATTAATGAGAATATCAAACTGCCCACTCAACTCTTCGATAAGAGTATAAAATACCCACCACCCCCATGAACTGCTCGATTGATCCTCGCGTGGTAACCCCGAGGTGCATGAAAGTACTGATACACCAAGTTCGCTTCATAACCTCATAAACTATTTTTATTTTAATAGGAAAGGAAGAAAGCAAGCCGCGATAAATAAAAAGCATACGGAAAGGAAAATAATAATGAAGGCAAAATCTCAAATTTTATTATGGGTCATAATCATCCAGCATACATCAAAAGAAATAAAAACATGCAAAAAAAAGTAATCACCCAAAGCATGAAATGGAAAGCATAAGCAAAGTGATTTGTGTTTCCTCGAAGCCTCCCAATCGATCTCCTAACCGATCCTCTGTCAATTGCGAAGATTTACAAAGAATGTAATTCAGCAAGGTACGGGTCAACTATAGATTCCCCGTCCAAAAAGGTGTCAGCGAAAGTTCGCAGAAAGACGAATCAACCAAAGATAAAACTCCATACGGTGACACAACCGCCTAGACATGGGGACGCCTCATCCTCTCGAAAGCAGACGATCCTCTCCTCCAGCCGGGCGGGTAAATTTACCTTTCAACAAGATGACGATCAACATGAGAGAAGCTCTTTGCTGCCCAGATCACTGATATAACTTTCAAACGAGCATCCTCATAAAGCTTCGCAGAAGACCGCCTTCAGATTCCCGCACTAATTCGATCGTTGTATCCACGTAGATCAATCCAAATGAAAGATGTTAACGGGCAAAGACGCATCACCAAATACTCAAGATCATCCTGGCTTCATTGCTCGTAAATCTCTTATTCCATCTTCCAGGCCGATACCCGCTGATGCTTAATTACACAAAGCTACCCATTATGTGCTAAACACGAGCGATCAAGAGTACTGGAAGTATTCAGAGGCGGAGTACAAATGTACAAGATGGCTCCTGAGGGAGTAATGCTCCTGTAAGGAGAAGAAATAAATCCGCGATCACCCGACAAAGTTAGAATACGTAAAGTAAGGCAAAGAAAAAGACAAAGAATATAAAGATACAAGGACTGCCTAACACTTCTACAAAGAAGAGACACCAAAAAAAAGTGGGTCAACACACCCAAAAGAAGCGCACAACCCCGATCCGTAAGAGACGAGGGGCGATTTACCTGGCCCAGTAGTCCTACCAACTCAATCCAAAACAAAAAAATAAGACAAGAAAATAAGCCGCTAAATCAACTCTGGGAGATCGCTATACCTCTGTGTGAATGATCATGAAAGGGGATCAAGATCACCACATCAGCAGGACAGAGTCCAAAGTCCTACAATCAGTCCCCAAGAAAAAAATAAGACAAGGTAAAGGTTTCCAAGCTGGATCAACTCTATACCACTACCTCAGGGGAGAATGTGACACCGAGGCCGTGATCATCACCACACAGCAGACAATGACCGGTAGTCCTACCACCGACCTTCAAGAAAAAAAACAAGGCAAGTGCAAAGGAGCCAAGTGGATCAACTCTAGACCACTATCTCGGGGAGAATGACGCGAGGCCAGATCATATCACCACACAAAGAAGACATATGTCTAGAGTCCTACCAACTCAACCTCAAGCAAAAAAAACAAGACTGGTAAGAGCCAAGCCGATCCTGTGAGACCACTACCTCTGCGGAGAATGACAAAGCGAGGCCATCACACACAGTTAGTATAGAGTTCTGTAGTCCCACCAACCTCAAGCAAAAAACATACAAAGGCGAAATAAGTCAAGTGGATCGACTCTGTGAGACCATGGAGAATGACGCGAGCGATCATATCACCATTAAAAGAGGAGCAGGTCCGTGAGTCCCACCAACTCGACCTGCAAAGAAAAAACAAGACAAGGTAAGTGAGCCAAGGGGACTCTAGAGACCACTACCTCGTGTGGAAATGCATCATGAGGCCGATTATATCACCACACAAACAGGATTGCGAATTCAGAGTATCACTACTGGTCAAAACCAAGTTCATACCCCCAACCAAAAGCTCAAGCAAATATCAAAGCAAAGTAATATTGATACGTGTTTGATTAGGGCCTGTTGTAATTATTGGACTAGGTTTAGAATTATATCTCCTAGTTTACATCGATTAGCTCGCCTATATTTGTACAACCTCAAGCAGTGATTACGGAAAATAATACAATCAACATCCACACCACAAATCTCTTCCTCGGCTCTCCCGCTTCATTTATATATTCCTCATTATATTTAATGTTCAATACATAATCTATCATGTATTATTGTGAGTACGATCCTAACGGGCAAGCACAACAACAACATCCCTTCAAGAACCCACCCGCCCCCCTAGCCGATCCCACCCCACCCCAATGGTCTCAGATCCAACCCATCTCCACTACTACTTATCAAAGACCCACCAAACATCTCTCGCCTCGAATCCGTACTGGGTACAATGCACGTTAATGAGCCAAGAGAAAATCCATCACCTCACCCACCGGTTACAAATCTAAATAATGCCCACCACTTTATTTCTATCAAGCTTATTATGCCTAAGAATTTCCTATGGTCAAACTGGACGCTCTTTTTCAAAGGTCGTATTAAATAGGTTTTGTTGATGGTTCGTCTCCGTGCCCACCTCCGTTTTCTCCACATGCTGCTATATGGAACAACAGGATGCTGCTATTGTAAGTACTCTCATTAGTTCCTTGTCTGAATCAGTTATGTCTGTTGCACTTGGCAAACGCACTTCTAAGGATTTATGGGATAGTTTAAAGAAAACTTATGCTAAGCCTCTAGCCACAAGGCATTATGCAACTTGCCTGTGCCATGCGGTTGCAGGATCATCTGCTACTCCATGTCCTTAGTTTCAATACCGCCTCACATCTCCTTCGCTTACTCCGCAGCTCCAGACGCAATACTTGGCACCGGATACCGCACTTCCCACCATGTTACTCCCCGATTCGACACGCTGCGCCATGACGAAGATACGAGTCCGACCAGCCACGTGTCATTACCAAGCAGGCATTCCTATTTCACAGCCGTTCTAAATTAATGTCCCCGTGATGTTTCAGCTGAATCACATTTTGTATGTACCTAATATAACTAAATCCCACTTCCTCTGCTCAACGATTTCCTTTTGTGTCATTAAATAATGTTATTTTGAATCACTCTAACTCTTCCTTTATCGTTAAGGATCAAGACTACTGTAAAATTCTTCTCGTGAGGCCCGACCAGCACGGTAGGTCTCTACTCATTTCCTCTATCCGCCTGCCCAAGCTTAGTAGCTTCTACTTTATTTCGCTTCGTAGAGTCATCGTCGAAGTCTCCTTCCGTAGCACCACCGCCTGGTCATCCAAATGTTGTTGTATTACGCAAGGTTTATGGTGGTTTTTCCTGTGAGTTTATAGAATTTTCATTTTAAATGTACGCTAACTTCGCAAACTCGTTGCCAGCTGCTTTCCGCTAGCTTTAAAGCGTAGTACTTCGCTTTACGCTTATTATTTTTGGTTGCTCGGGGTTTCTTCTGTTTCGAGCGGCGGTAATTGTTATTAGTTTACTGCGGGATGATTATATTAAGTGTTTTATTTGGATACCGTCAAGGCTAAGCAACCTGATGTCTATTCTTTCTATTCGCCAAAGTTAGCCAATGCCAATTTTATGTCTCCATTGGCAGTTCAAACCGACGTGCTGGCGCGAGTTTAAGGCTCTCACACGCCACTTTCAAGACACAAAGTTGCTCATCATATTTCTTTCCTCATACTCATCATCAAACGGGTCAGGTCGAACGTCAGCCATCGTTAGATCAGAGATGTTGGTCTTACCTTGCTTGTCATACCGGTTTGTCGCTTAAATATTGGCAATACGCATTCAAACTATCGCTCATGTCATAAATCGCTTGTCAGCCTACTATTAATCCCGACATGTCTCCCTTATCAATTACCATATCACGCAGCCTCCCTAATTATTTCAAGTCTGTTGTTTATGCTTCATATTCGCCCTTATCGCCATGTTTCGTCTTTAGATCCTGCCTTCTATGTTTTGGGTTATACCCATCTCATAATGGTTACTTTAGTCGTTGTCTTCATAGATTATAATCGTTGTATATTCTAAGAATGTCGAAGCTCATGAACACACCTTTCCCTTTCATACCTTATTACTTGGCGCCCCTTTAGTTCGTGATCCCATTTCTTACGTAAGGTCTTGGCCTCTACTCCCACACCCTACTAGTCTTCCCGTCCTCCAGGCCCCCCGGCCTCAGTCTGGCCCCTTCTCCTCGGTCGGCGCGAGGCCTGGGTCTCAGGTCTCGAGCGAGTTCCCTGTCTCGCTTCCCTCCCTTCGCCTCCTCCACCCAAATGCTCCTTCTATTTCCAGCTCCCCCTGCCTGTTCTCAAGTTCCCACCCCTCCCTCCTCGTTAAGCATCATACGGTAACTCGTAACTCGTACTACTCGGTAATGCATCCTTCGCATATCATAACGAGACGGCTAATTTGGTTGAGCCTTCATGCTTTAGTCGCAAATCAAGACTCCACCGGGCGCTCTACCATGCAAGATGAGATTAATGTTATGATGCGTACTAACACTTGGACTCTAGTTCCAAGAATTCCTTCTATGTGCTGGGTTGGTCAGAAAGCGGATTCTACAAACTCAAGCCAAGTGAGAAATGCTAGCCTGCTACCCGGCTGCAGCTCGCTTGGTTGCTAAAGGTAATCATCACCGTAGGGTATTGATTATTTTGATACATTTAGACCAAGTGGGTTAAATATGCTACTATTCACATTATTTTGTCCTCGTCGTTACTTGTCGTCAGCGATTCGGGCAGATTGACATTCGTAATGCCTTTTCGCATGCGATCCGCTATGCCAGATGAAGAAGCTAGCCTGGCTCATTGGGATCCCGATTTGGTTTGTCAACTTCGAAGTCTATTTATAATAAGCAAGCCCCCGAGCTGTTCCATTATTTTCGTTAGCTGCCAGATGAAGCTTTGTGGCTTCTCGAAATAATTTTTCATATTATTTATTTTCTGTAGAAGCAAGTAGCTTGTTTATGTTATGATGATGATATCAATGTTGTGGGAGCGCTTCTTCATTGCTCAACTTTGTCGTGTTTTGTCCAGCAAAGCTTGTTTCACAGGATTTTGGGTGATCTTGATTATGACTTGGGCATTTCTTTGCAATCTCGAAGCCGATTCGCTTTTAATCTCGTATGATAGTCAAGTTGATTCGCTTGGCGCAGTAATGGCCGACCGCAGCGGTATCTCCACTCCTCCGGCCGTGTCGCCTACTTCTGGTTCGGCCTCCTCGCTTTCCTCACCCCACGAGGTATCGCCGTCAAGGGTTCTACAAGATGCTATTTCACTCATCCTCGACCTTCTGCATTTCATGTTAACTCGAGTTTGTCAAGATATGCATGCCACGCAGATTGTTACTGGACGTGAAAATAATAATCAAAATTCCACCAAATCTTCCTCTTCTCGACTCTCCTCTCAATTATATTCTTCCATTATATTTCTAGTGTTCAATACATAACCTATCGTAAAGGAGTAGCTACAAACAAAAAGAATAAAGCAAATAGCATACAAAAATATAATCTGTTCCAGTTCAGATTCAGGGGCGAAAACCAATGCAGAATGATAAAGACAAGTGATAGAGCATGCAAATACCTACACATGATATAAAGATCATAAAAAAATGTGATACAAGCAAAAGAGCTGTACAAAATATGAGTTATGCAAATATAAAAGTAATCAGACTTCGAGCAAACTCAGAATTCAGATATCTAATGATCCAGGCCTACCCACTTCATGGGGTTGACACCGAGACGTGCGTCTCTTCAAGTCATTCGAGACCATATGTGGTTCGTCAAGGTGATGATCGTAAAGAGATATACCTCAAAGAACACAAGTTGATGCAAAAAATAGGACAACAACCAAAGTACGAATGTAGGCATCAAGAATTCAAAATTAAGCAAAAATCAGGGTGTATGAACCCACAGAACTCCCCGCTCGACTTCCTGCTATTCTCGACGAGCCAATCAATCGGGAAAATTCAAAGAAAATTCAGCACACCAAAATGGGATTCTCCCAACAAAACATTTAAAAATTATGAAAAATCATGGGATTTATTCTCTGCTTAAAACCCTAATTTGATTAATATTTTGACGGGGTATATCACAATTATCCACTTATGAGAGTAAATTCATGAAAAATCAAAGAAAAGCGTGGAAACTTACCCGAATCCACATCCCAAAGATCAAGAAAGCTTGAAGTTCAAAGAGAATACCTAAAATACAAGACAATCATCAAATACGTGAAGAAAAAGAAAGAAAAAAAAAAACTATTTTGAACCTATGTATGGTTCGAAAATATCAAGAAAAAGAAAACAAAAAAAATTATTTTTGAAATCAAGTTTGGTTCAAAATCAAGAAGAAAAAGCGAAAAGAGAAGAGAAAAACCTCGAACTCTATACAACACATATGATTTCTAACAAAAAAGTGGAGTTAAAAAAGAAAAATTCCTCACCCTTTTTTTTGCTTGCACCTCGCCCCTACGGTAAGAAAAAGACGATGATTTCAGAGCCCATGCAATACAAGTCACTTTATAAAGAATCCTGGTTTTAGCCATGTTGCGTTTCAAAGACTGCTGAGCGTCCAACAAGACGAAGCAAGAGACTATCAGCCTCCCCACCAGGATTTAAAAAATCACAAGGTTCACTTAGCGTAAGTTTCTCGCCATCCATGTCTAACCCCAAGAACAAATGCAAGCTCACAGAGTTAACCGCACACCGAAAACCCAACACACTCAAGTTGATTCAAAACCACGGATCTATTTTCATACTATTTTTTAGTAAAACTGTGGTCCATATATTTTATTATGACTAAAAATCATAATAAAATTCTATCCACTAAATTAATTCTTCATATCCCTAGAGATCGGAAATTAATGCAGTGCCTAAAGTCAAGACCCCTTGACATAACATTAAATTCATGCCTGACATATCCAAAGATGATACCAATTTCTTAAATTAGAAATTAAATCAGGCCATGACTTACCTAGCAAATGCCGCTCAACAAAATCGATCAAATGCAAGGACCCGAGCCAAGTGTGAAGCCACTGCAAACAACCCAAGTTGTACCTACGTGACTATATCTCGCCAGGTAATCCCGCGTGGTCGAACACCGACAGCTATTTCGGGGATTTATACACAATCTGTAGGAGGACGAATTAAAGTTATGAGGGACGAACGACCCGCCCTGTGCCTGGCCGCCTCGAGAAGTCAATCATCCAAGTCCTGACACCGTAGTCACCAAATCGACGGACGACTCAATTTGAAAAGACTCACCTATCCTTAAATAACCCAATAGATTAAAATACATTCTGAGAAGAACAAGCTTAAAATAATCCATCGGGTATTTCCTAACTAATATCAATACAATCACGTGATACAAATAACCTGTCAAAGTACAAAATGACAAACTTTGATACCAAATATCAAAAATACAACAATATACATTCCAAACTACAACCAAAAAGAACAAAAAAGAAGACTGCGGAGGATCTACGGCCACCCGCCTCACCTAAGAAGCCAAACCCGGACACACGAACTAATCGGAAATGTCACGCACCACCACAACCTAGCACAATAAAACGCCGCTCATACTAAGTGTAGTACTGGCTTGCTGAGTACTTATCTCAAGAGTTGAAATTAACCCACACCCACTCGTAGCGTAACATAATAATCGGCACTAAGCAAAACATGCATGCATTTCCGCAGTACTACACGATTTAAGGCCATTATAAGACGAACAGACAACATAAGCGTATACAAACGCCGATTCTACGATTATCATAAATTCATAGGCCCATCAATTAAACATGCATAGCTCCAAGAAAGAACATACAACCCATAATCATGCATCTCAAAGAAAACAGTTGGCAAATAATACTCCAAATAAACTACCAACTTACCTAACACTAAGCATTAATTAATCTCACAACTAAACAACTCAATCAACTCAACAATTCAATCAACTCAACAACGCAATCAACTCAACAACGCAATCAACTCAACTCAACATGATCCCGGATTTCTACAACTAAGGCGCCTGTAATCAACCTCAACTCCGTAGGAGACTTATGCCCGCCGATGTGCCTAAACATCACACTCGTAACGAGGCAAATACATCACACTCATACCGAAGTACAAGGCCACTACATCACGCTCATACCGAGGTACAAGGCTACTAAACCGTGTAATACACAACTCATCATGTACGTCAACAACCCATAAACAACTCGCTGTTTAATGTCAATCCAACCAACAAACATCCCGACCCCAAAATGATCAACACGCCTGAAACAACTCAATCATACACAAACAATCAACACAAACATATATAGATAATACGCCACAATTATCATCAACCAACACATTCACGAAAGTAAATTAATCTACACCCGTGAGTACCACCGGCTAACAATATGAAAATGTCTTGTTTAATCAATCCAAATGCTATTTCCCACGCCCACGCCCAATCACAAACATCCCAAAATACACTAATACTACTTACTACAATCTTAATCCCATTTAGTTTTTAACTATTCAACTTACAACAATTATAAGCACAAACTTAACAACTCTAGGTGGAAATATTAATACGCCGCTGCTTAAAACTACTAACAAACGAAATTTCAACCACCCCAACACAAAAAATTTTGGCCCCCTACCCCAATTCCAACACTCTTAAACAATTTCTAATCAATCCAACAATCAATTCCCCAACTAATTAATCCATTTCTAACAACCTTTAATCAAAAACCCAATTATTAATCAACTTACAAAATCCTACCTCAACATACTCTCCAATCAACATCAAAGTCACAACTTATACTTCAAAAAAAACTATATTAAGGTCCCATAATATCATAATACAATCTAAAGGAAATTTTGGAAAAATTCAACTATCCCATTCAACACATTTCAACCCCAAAAAATCGACATCGGCTACTTCTAACCACATAATCCAACTTATACGAGACCTCTATATAATTTAAAACTCTCAAAACTCAAAATCATAAAAGTCAATCCTCAAAAAATTAGGAACTACAACAAAGTTTCCAACTTTCTTACCTGGGGAGTATATGACAGGGAAGATGAAACCAACTTTTTTGACGGTGGAACCACAAAGGAATGTAAGAAACGGATGATGAGGCCCGGCCAACACAACGGGGAGCGGCGGGGGTGTTTTTGATGTTAATGAACGACGATGTCAAGAGATATTTGTAGAACGGTTAAGTCCTCATGAAGTTGCGCTTGGCTTCTCCACTTTTCGCATAAAACTTTAATGAAAACGATTAAATGTGTTATTCCCCGAGACATAAATTACTACTACTAGCCTCCCCTAGATACTTAATTTTATTCAAATTATTGTTAACACCGCGCCACCACCAACGATATGTATAATATAATTTAATCGCTTAGCGATTTTGGGTTATTTCATCGGAATTATACCCAATTTTTCGGATTTATAAAATTATTAAGTTCAATTACCCCACCGATCTTCTTTTTTAGCAATTTCAGTTCTGACGTAAGATACAAAGTCCAATCAAATAAAACAAAATGTATTTGATTTATTGCACAACATTAATGCTGAGATATGCAATCGTTACCTAAATAAGTTTAGTCAATTTAATCACCTCAGAAAAGTTATGCAATAATTTCAATCAACATGTAATCAATTAACACAATTATAAAACATATCAATATATAACAATAAGGTAAAAGAGTCAGATACATAAATGCAAACTTGACACGGTGTTTAACGAGCTTCTCGACAAACCTAGCTGCCTAGGGACTCAGACTTTCAACCTCGGGATTTGGAATGCAACTCAGATATTATCCTGAGTAAAGCCCTGCAAGGCAACAAGCAACTCAATATATACAACCACTGGTAATCCCTCAAAGAACTCCTCGAAAACCCCGAGCATTCAAGATCTACCCAATCTTGAACAACCTTCTAGCTACCCACTAGAAGCGATTAGCAATCTAGCTAATCAATCCACACAATCGAAGTTCACCTCCAAGTAATCCATTCACTCTTAATCGTGGAATTCAGCAACCTTTTCTACCTCGAAAACCTTGTTATTCAAGATCGCTACCCAACCTCGAGCAAGCAACCTTCTAGCTACTACTGTAAGCCGGCCATACTAATCAACCCCACATAATCGAGCTCACTTCCAAGTAAGCATAGAAAACCACCTACTATGACTCAGGCTAACCTTTTCTCAAAGAAAAGTTTTACTCTTAAACAAGATAATCCCTCAATGGATTAGATAAGAGTATTACAATTTTAGCTCTATATAACTCCTTAATGAGTGTATTTAAGCCAGTTCTGTCAATCTCCTGCTGAAGAGATATAAAATTTAAGCTTCTGCCTTTCTCTCTCGAGCACCAACAAACACTCAATGCTCCTTCTTTATCACACTTATATATAAAAGTTACGCATAATTCTAGTCCAAAGTCTTAGGATAATGAAAATTGTGCTCTTATTCTGTGAGATATTTGAGTGGCCAGTAGAGATTTCGCCTTTAGAAAATGTTAAACAATCAGGAAAGTGCTCGATGGAAATGGCCGGGTGGAGTTTAAAGTTTGTAAACCGGAGTTCAAAACGGTCATATTCTCCGGTAGCCACGAAGGTCTACATCGGTTTGTAGCCACGACGGAGCCTCGATGAACTTGCAGTGCAGTTCTCATAACAAATATTTGTGAAAAATATAAAAAAAAAATTTGATTTATGAAAGTTAACAAAAAAAGTGTGAAAAGTGAGAAAATAAAATTGAACGTATATATGGTAGGTTCTTTTGCATATCCAACAAACATGTAATGTGGTCGATATACATATCCACCATATGTTCCATGTGGTCGCTTGAAATTATGAAAAACTTTGCTCTAGGTCATTATATTAATTTGAGATATGAAACGGGTCGGTATGCATTTTTGCAACTTCAGAGCCATAGCGCTGGTTAATGTGAATTCACTCTATATCGCTTGATACAAACATGTGTTTGATGTGTTCGTTCTCTCACCCTGCTTCATGCGACGCAGAGAATAAAAAATGAAAAAATTATTGTCTTCAAAATTAATGTCTTAGATTTATATGCACTCTCTTCACTTACCTTTTGACTTATAAATTTTATCATCCTAAATGAACGAGCATGATTATTTTTTAGCATATGAGCCGGCGGACTTTTCACAAAAAATAATTAAATGCAATCCCATCCCTACATACATGACTATAACTGGACCAAGATCTCAAATCTTTGAAAATCTTGCAATCACAATTGGACTTTATGACTTAAGTTGACTAATTAATTTTGATGGTAACAAATTAATAGATTGTGAAATACCTCTCGTAATTTATTTGTCATCTTAAAGTAATACACATAATGGGTTAAGAATAAAAAATAGTTAAAAATATATTGAAAATGTAGACGATAATTAATTTAAACTATATCATCGGCTTGGCTCATAATTTAACAAAAAAGAATATTGAAAATGTAAAACATTAATTTTTTATGCTGTAACGAGAAGTAAACATATTTAATTTCTTCAAGCTTAACGATAATTAAATATTAATTTGAAGTTATAATATTTATCTTGAACTTTGTAATTATTTTATGATTAATTAATAAGAGAAAGAATTGATGTTCACATTTAATAATTTTATCATGTGCTAAATAATTATCAAGTGATTTTTATCATGTAGATATATATTTTCTATGTCCCATTTAACTTTGTACAATTTTTTTTAAATGCAAAGCATCCAAGATCGAGAATTATGAGGGCTAAGGATTTCAGTTTCTTATGACAAATGTAGAGACTCGATAAGTGTATACTCCTCGTATTTAAAAGATTATCATATTTCGATTTTTTCGATTTTTAATACTAATTTCGACCGCAGATATTTTTCATGCTTTTATAATATTTTATTTAAAATATATCAATACAAATATTATCAAATCCTCTATCGATATAACGCGATAAATTTTGTGATCTGATTATATTTGTATATTAATTTAGTTTGATACGACTACACTTTTATCCAATCATAATTTAGAAATTGATGGACAAATTATATGAATATTGGAGCAATTCTATATAATTCACAAGCTTTTTGCATCAATCCATTAGAGATCAAGATGATGTCCAAAAGCAGTTCAAGGTCCAAACCACAAAAGCCTAAAGAATGGAGCCTTATTTATTCAAGCTTGCATTTCAGATCTTGGTCCAATTGTTATTATTATCCAAAGACAAATAGATGAGCTTATAATAATTAGATACAGGTTAAATGAACCGGCCGGACGGGCATCCTGGGTTCGATAAATTATGTGTTGTTAACGGGCCAGCCCAAGGAGTTACATTAGACCCCTATTGACCGAGGCCCCTACTCAAGGGCCTTAAACGGGGTAATTTACACACACCTGCACCGGGTTTAATCCAGCTTTTACGTAAAAATAATTTGTTTCAAATGGGCCACGCTGATTGGGGTGGCACCGCTTATTACTAAGAAAACACAAACATCGATCATTTCATATATTATTTGTTACAAGGATAGCCATAGTTCAATAGGTTTTTTTCTGTCACTCATACCACGCAAGTCGCATAACATATACGATATGTCCCATTACGCCACTTTCCACGATGAAATTTGAACGTTATAAAGATCACCATAGGTTAGGGTTGCGGAACTCTACAAACGACGCCACCCATCGCTAAGCAAACTCTTCCAAGTTCCCTATCCATCCCTCGCCATTTCCATTTTCACATCTAAAAGTTCGCCATCGAGCAGCTAACTTACATTCCCCGAGAAAGATTCTACACGTCAACATACTTTCGAGTAGCTCAACTCTTTCACTACTGTTCGCTAATAATCTTGGAAAAATCTCTTACAAGGTAATCTCGACCGAATTTGTTCTAGACACATCGAACAAAGATATCAGAAGCCGAATGTATTTATATCGCTAAGATCGTGATTCTCCAAAAGTCAAGGAAGCCTTCGACGATTATTGGACTTTTATTACCCCTATTGTTATCTAAATTATGAAATGGCTTGCTTTTATGTGTAATAAACTAAGACCTCGTTAAGTTACACTGCACTTCTTTTAATAAATAACGGCTATATTTTCGAACATTGGACATTACAACGGCTACTTTTGGGAATATACTCAAGGTTCCGTGATGCATCTACCTGGGGACCGTGTCATCAAGCAATCCGCTAGCTTTTTTAACCTGATACTTCCAACTGCTTATAATAAATCCAGGCCTCTATGTACGATTTACCTGCACCGTTTAACGGCTACTTTAACCGTTGGATACTTCCAACGGCTATTATAAAGCAAATCTGCACTGCTTAGTTCCTCGCAAAAATTTAACCCGGCACCCAAAGGGGCCTCTATAAATAGGGGGAACCACTTCCTTCTTTTCTCACAATTCCTAAGCATTCTTAATCACTATCAAAGCAATCATAATTCCTCATCATAATCACTTTTTTCATTTTGTTTCACTCGCTTTATTTCACCCGTTGGCTCAATCAAGCGCCCAATCTAACTACCCATGTTGCTAATCTTCGCTTTCGCTTTGAGTCGGTATTCCCTATCTATATCTTCTTCATTCGCTTATTTTAAATTTTGCAATGGCCCCTAAACGAATAAATGCTAGTAATTCAAATGATTTTGTCAATTTAGGCGATCATCATACGAGAACGACCCCCTTATTAGTTATCAACAATCTAAATGCTAATAATGACTAAGAATTATAGAAAGAAAACTTCACGGGTTCGTAACACTTATGCCGATCGTGTAAAACAAACGGCAACTGTTCAACTCTAGAGAAACTTTAACATGGAACGGGAGGGAAAAGGAACCCCGCCTATTTGGGTAGACATTTACTAGTCATATAAATAAGTAAAGTGAAAGTATTCCTACATGGGGGCGGGCGCAAAGAACAATTAACACCTCAAACCGGTTAATTTTTTTTTCATTGATACGTTATATATCGGTGACTATGAAATTTGTAAATGCAGTAATTGCTCTTTTAAATATTTTCTGCCGGATTTGCATTTATTAATTGGATTCAAAAGTCGTTAGTCCCCAGCCTAAAAATATCCCCGGCTCACTTTTATGTAGTTGATTTCAAATTTTTTTAAAGATGAAAAGTATTCTGCGCAATGATTTCTACTTTGCCTGAAGGTTTGCTTTGACTCGCTGTATATTGGCGTATTCGATGATTTCATATAATTGCATTACATGTCATCAAGTTGATATGTATTGGCAATTATGAAGAATTGGTATATTTTCGATCACCCCAAACATAACAACATTGGGGTACTTTTCAAGGTATTGGCCAAGATGTTCCAACGAATATGGGGTTAAAGTTTGAATAAAATTGCTTCTATTTCATTTGATAATGCATCGCTAAGAACGCTGCTATCAATAATAATTTAAGATGGAATGTAAACCGGATTATAATGAACTTTACATGTTAGATGTTTATGTCACGCATTTCAATCATCGCTAATGACGGTATTAATGTCGTTTCGATGAATTTATTGAACCTGACCAAGAGTCGTCATTTGATTGTCACTGACTCATGAGGGTAAGAAAACATTTACATAAAAATAGTTCAAGCATGGAACTAAAAAGTATAAAAATTAATTGAACGTGAAAACTAGACGGAATTTACTTATGACCTCCTAGTACGTGCATATATTTATAAAGAAGAAATTTCTAAATTTTATGCTTTATATTCACCTAACAATCAATATTATGCTCCGCTTACAATATTTAAAATTTGGAAATATCATATGAATCGCTAAGCTTAGAACCGCTTAAGGATTATACTAAACAATTTTCTACTTAATATAATCCTAATATCCATCTAGCTCTTGGAATATAGCAATCTTTCCATGCCATGCCATGGATACACATAGGAAGCTTGTTGTATGATATGGTTCAATATGGAAGAGAATTTTTTAAAGTATTTTCATCCCTACCTCAGATAGCTTATCGTGCAATTTTAGATCCTTACACTTAACTTAAAAAATTTCGAAGAATTGTTGATTTATTTTATGAAACTTTAAAACCACATAATGATGTACTTGCAAATTATGATTCGAATAAGTACAAAGAAGATATTGAAACTTACTTATTTACCATGTATAATAAGTTTAGAGCTAAACATCTTCAAAGTCTCCCTAGTCGACCCATATCTAATAAATAAGACTTCAAGTCTTTTCCGCATGGGAGTTAAAATAAGGAGTCAACACAATCACCTTAGAAATGCATTAGAACGAAGAAAGCGGTACTTCTTCCTCTACTACCGAAGACTTGAATGAATTAACTCAATATTTGAAAACGGATTTTGATACGTCTATGTACAATGATAAAAATCCTTTATCTGGCTACACGCGTCTAGTAAAAGAACACGCTCTTCCGGTTTTATCCAAAATGGCAAGGGAGATATTAGCTATACCTACGCCTATGCCAAGAATCGGCATTTGTAGCCAAAGCTCTTTAATATACTCAACGACGTTCAAGACTAACAAGCCTCTAAGAATCAAGCTCAAGGCCGTTAACTGCTGATCGACAAATTTGTTAATGACGCAAAGACAGCATCCATATATTGAGTCAAATCAAAAAGACACGATCGACATCTTAAATGGGATATCAAGCAAGATATCAAGTCGAAGAGAAATTTAGAAGATGCCGACAAAAAGACAACGAAGATTTGGAGACTTTGAGGACGAATTAGATTTTGACGATTAGAAAGTCTGGATGATGTGTAAAAAACATGTAAAACTCGCCCGCACGAGTATAAACCAATAAAGGCAAAACTTTTGGTTAATACTTGTAAAGATTTCCTTAAACATTTATTCTTTGTAATATGTGAAATTGGAATAAACCAGCACTCGCCTAACTAAACGCCGTCATTATAGGTATCAGCCCGTGTATCCTTATGTCGTGGGTACCGCTATTCGATTTCCATTTAAGTACCGCCAATTCCTTAAGTACACGCGGGGTTTATTGTTTGTCAGTACCGCTAATTTTGTTAATTGTAATAAACGGTGTGCTCCTCGTAATTCAATTCGGTACCGCTTATTCAATGTCAATTTAAAGCATCACAATTCTTAAAGCGTCACGCTGGGCTATTGCTCATGGGCACGCTCAGAGGTAACTGATTGATAAATCCGGCATCTCCCCATGTATTACAAGCGGGCATCAAAAGGGTTTATCTGCATTAGTTGTGGTTCAAAGTCTAACATTTGAAACACAAACATAATTCCTAACTTCAATTCACTCATTTCTCTCAAATCCTAACTTCAATTCTTCATCATATCAACTCTTAAACATCTTGAAATTATAATCTAACATACATTTAGATTAACTTCAATTCCTCATCATATCAACTCTTGAACATGGCTCCAAAAAGAATAAATTTCAACAACGGTAGATCCTCCAGCTCAAGTCAAGACACGAGAACAACAATCACCAATAAGAAGAAGTCAAGAGGAACCGGAAGAGCAAGAAAATGTGGTCTCAATTGTTAACACTCAACCGAAGAAACCAAAAACCACAATCTACAAGGGGATGTATTCGATGACGCATTTACTGCACGACTATTGTTGAACTATTAGAATTTCAAAAGCTTACTTCACATTCAATTTCATAATAGTCAGTATCCAAAATGGTTAAGGCGATATGAATCTTGTGACTTACAAAGAATGTCAAGCACTTCGTTGTTAACGAGTCCTCGGGGTCTATTACAATCAATGATTTAGTTGGAAAGCTGCTTAAGACGAGTACCGTATTATCCTAGGCTGTCCTGAATCGTCGGGGTGAGCATGTTCGATTATGCAATTTTAAATAACGGACGTTATAAGAAATTCCAATTAGCTTATAAGACTAATTTGAATGGCTCAAGTAAAAGATAAGGTTCGATTGTCAATAATACCTACGCTTACCAACAATCAAGCATCGGAACTTAGTTATCCATGCTTACGGGCAATCTTCAATGTTTCTCAATAATATTCCTATACGATGCTTGAACATATGGCTTATTTAAAAAAGAGAAAGGAATGTGCTTATGGTAATGAGCATATTCCATTTGTTGTCGCCCATAACACATACACTAAATGAATGCTTAGAAGCTGGCAAGTTAACGCATTTCTAAGATAAAGGCAATTCATTTATTACCCAATGGTTGTATAAGTGGAAGGATAACTTGTATTCGAAGTAGGAGATATTTGAAAACTTTGAGGATGAATTGGATGATGTGTGGGAATTCAATGGTTGCGAACGCCCATTGCCTCCGGTGGGATGGAGACCAAGATCGGGGGAGCCCATCACGATTCCTCCTCGACGTTTAGGAGAAGGGTCATCCACTTCCTCCTCTATGTCATCCATGAGCGATCGACAATTGTTGGAGTCCATGCATTCGGGAATGATGCAGTCTGCAGGCGAGATCCTGACAGTCAGGAAGTGATCCAGGAGATGAGGGGCCGCCCACCGCCATGAAGGCGGAAGGAGAGATATGGATGAAGAAACACAAGAATGATTGTGTTTTTATGATTGTGTTTAAGCTTGTGTTTTGTTTTGAACTATGATGTTGATGTATTTTTTATTTCCGTATTTGAACTATGTCGTTTATGTATTTTGCATTTCCATATTTGAACTATTGTCTTTAAGTATTTTGAATTTTATGGTAATTTATGGATGTTTAGTTTATGTTATATTTGATTTGGGAAATATTATTGTGTAACTGTTTATATGTTTAAATGATATTCATGATAGAAATTTGTTTGGGGGATATGAACTCTTGTTTTAAAACCGAGAGTAACTGCATTATGTGACTAGCATTTTAAATGTTTAACAGGGTACATTTATACAGAAACTGTGGTGCCAATTCCGGACTCGAGTCGAATAACCAACGAACATGATGGGGGCTCGAACTGGCCGGGGCTTTCAGGCACAAGTAGGCGCAGCTCCGTCCGACTTGACAAATATGATGATCGGGGTGTTAGCCTCAGAGAGCTGGACCGAATGAACCGGGCTAGCAGACCAAACTTCATGGCGGATAGCCCGGTAGGCCTGGTTCGTTTATCACGTTTAAGCTTATTTAAGGAAAAAGTGGGTTGGCCACTTTGGTGAGGGCTCCACGTGAGCTTATTTAAGGAAGAAAATATCCTTGACAGAAGAGGGTCTTTTCTTGTGACCCATGACAGAGGCTACAGCCTGATTAGTGTTCAACCGTTTCTACTTTACTTTTCGAGAGATTTTTCGTGCGTTCTTTGTGTATTTTTAGTATGAATTAATTTGTTATTAGTCGGTCTGGTGATGTAGTTGGATTTGAAGTATCTATTTTATGTGGAATTTATTTATCGTTGTTATAATTCTAATTGTGTCTTAATTACTTTCGTTAACTTCGTCATTAGTGAATTGTTAGCATAAGTGGTTAATTGCTAGAGATAGGGTGATCACTTAAGAAAATGTTAATTAGAACACGTGTTTCATTTACCATAGAGATATAGGTAAATGCCGGTCTGATAATAAGACAATTGTTCTTGAAAATCATGTTGATATTTTTAAACTATTATAGAGATATAAGTAGTTTTTTGGCGAGCCGAGGTTAGTATTACTCGAGAGAGAATATTAATATCTTAGAATCCTTTTGTTATGAATTGATGAATAATCTCATAGTTAATTAAATATGATTATCTAACGAACTCATGTATCCTAGCTAACTTTTGTATTAGTAATTAATACGAAATATTTGTTGTTGTTGTTTTTAGTTAGTTAATTCAGTTCTTTATTAGTTTACTTTAGTACTTTAGTTAGTTCATATTATTAAGTGTTGATTATTTAATTAAGGATACCTAAAAAGGACTAGTACTCAATAAATTGAGATTTGTGGGTTCGACACTCTATTTTTTCAACTATATCACTTGACAGGTCCCGAACTTGACCCAAAACACATAAAATTGTGTTGTTAAGAAACAAGTTCTAAATTTATTTTCAATGCTTTTAAATTTTTATACTCCATAATTTTAACAAAATTACATGAAATGAATTTAATAATTGCATGATTTTCGAAATTGATATGCATTGCCATTTTCATGAAATCACATAACATCTATGAGATATTTAAGATTTCTTTTTTAAAGTGATTCAAAATTGATTTGGAGGATGTGAAATTAGAGATAATATTTACATTTCAATTAAATATTTAACTATTTAACCATTAAGTCGAACTGGAAGTTAATCGACACTAGTTATCGCGCACACCAAATTGCCGAATTGCTGCGTATTATAGAATTTTTTGTATATAGATTTATTGTGATGTCATTTTGAAATATGTAATAATACAAATTAAGAAAAGAGAATTGAAAAAAACATCACTAAGAATTGTATAACTTATGTACAAATACTAAATCTAAAATATCAACATACCGTACCATATACAGATTGATTAAAACAACAAAAGCATTGCTAAATAACTATCTGGCAACCCGGTACCCGCCGTAACCTCGGCCACCCGGCCAAGTTACCCCGGCTCAAAACCCTGGCCGATAACCCGCCAAGGGCAATGGTAGAACTCTATTAATTTTTACCGCTATCGGTAGCATTCCGTAAAGACCGCGTAGAAAGTGGTCGGTAACCCCTATACCCGCCAGAACGGGTTGTTAACAATGGTTTCCTTATAAAGTGGATACCAAGATTATAAACCGAGCGCTATAATCTATCGACATAGAGGCTAGACATTATATACAGATGGGATATCATTTCATGCAAATTCAACATATATAAATTTAAAGAAACGTTGTCATGCATATACTTGGATAATAAAATTTGATTTTGAAGATTGTGGGCTCCATGTTAGTAATCGAAAGTTCAAAAATAAGAAGCATAATGATCATCAGAGTACGAGAAATAAAAAATACGTCAATTTAATATTGCCGACATCACTGTAGTTCACTAAATGTTGGCTATACTCAAAGATCATAAAATATATGAATTTAAAATACAAATAAATAGTAGATTCTATATGATTCAATAAACCTATCCAAAGCGTGAATCATTTATACTAAACCTAATTGTTCTTTTAACTATTCATTTTCTAGCAATCGCGCTAATCTTCAATTTTTTACTTTGGTATACATAATTCAATATTTGTTTGTACCCTATATTATAATTCATCAAATTGATGAATATACCTTCCTTCAACTTCCTCTTTGTGGCTTCTCGATATTAATAATTCACATGCCACTCAATTGTGTTCAAATTGTCCGACAAGAGTGCTTCCTCGCATTTTACGATTTAATATAATGTACTAGAACAATGTTAAATAATTGACGTAGGGCGTGGATGTAAGCACAAAGGTAAGATTGGATACAAAAATTGATTTCACCTTTTAAAAGTTTTGGATTTTAAGGAGTTTGTTTAAATAAATAAATCAAATAACTATCTGGTATTTCAAGGTTTTAAGAACCTTATGGATTTTTTAGATGTTTATTTTTTTATTTCCTGGTGTTTAAAATATTTTTTTGCCTCCGCCTATCGAAGAAAGACTCTTTTGTGAAATGTTTCAGTTTATAAAAAATATTTGTTATTGTTATCAAAAACATTTTTGTATAAATTAATATAGAATCGATGTTTGTAAATTACCGTGAGATATCAAAATGAGCCTTCTTCCTACAACCATGCCGCGTTCAATCGACGCTTTTGAATAGGTTTATTGCTGTCTTATCGAGATTGATTTTTGTACCTAAATGAGTGCGTAGTTTGGATATTTCGCTATTTCATCTCTGCCAATGAGTCAGAATTATAAGTTCATCCATTTTGGATGTTCGAAATGTTCTGAGTTTCAACAAATCAAAAGATGAATGAAATATGTTTTAGTTATTGAAACTTCGTTATCTTTTACATATGCAATTTTCATTACCGCTTATTTTTTGTGTATTTATTAACCTGAAGTCTCAATAGTAGTTAGCTGGGCACAAGAAAATGAATTTTGGGCTTCATTAATGTGGGCTTCCACGCTTCTATTTAACCGTTATATATGGTATATTATTTAAGAAATAAGGCATCTAAGAAACGTTGGATCAGTGGTATTATCGGAAACACCCCTCTTGATACATCTTTGACAATTAGATTGATTATGTGCCGGATGTTGTCAGATCGGGTTTGAGATCCTCACATATTCGTCCAACAACAAAAATTCCAACTATATAAAATCTATAAATAGTTAACTCTTTCATTTAATACAAGACTCTTTGCACAAATTTTTGGATTATTATTCAGAAAAAGCTTCAACTTTTAAAAGCCAAAAAACTATTTTTTTAGATTATTTTCATGGATCTTCATTATAATCATATTAGTGGTCAATGTTATGAATAATAATCAGCTCATTTCATTTAATACAAGGCTCTTTGCACAAATCTTCGGAATACTATTGAGAAAAAGGTTCAACTTTCAAAAGGCAAAAACTATATTTTTTTTTGGAGATTATTTTCATAGATATCCATTATAATCATATTACTGGTCAATGATTGTGAATAATGAAAATTTGGATGATGATGTTAGACATATGATTCAAGCATGATGAAATAAACGGCGAGTCAGATTATTATGTTGCGGATAAAAAGGCTCCCCAAAATATCAAGGATAAATATTACAAAGATGATAGTAAAGACCATATATATGTTATATGGTTCTAATGTTGGTTGTGCTTAAATACCTAACATGTTCAAAAGATACGAGTAGTGTAGAATGTTGCTGTGGTTGTATGGAGAACCCAGCACACAATTAGAAACAAAGTGGTTCGATAGAAAGTATTTAATTGTCCTAAGAACTAAGAAACTACTAGACAAGATAATTCATATAAGTAAGTCTAATGGGATAAACATTATAAAATATAAAGTCATGATAATCACAAATTGTTGTAAATATGGGAGACACGACAAGCTTGAAAGTTGGACAAACATATCATTACTCCAGAGTCTTTTGGCTTAACATATGAAATTATCCGATAAATCGAATCTGGAGATATCATATTCATATAAACAATTTCATTTACAAGTAGTTTCTAAGGCTTGGCCATATTATTATTCAAATGCCTCTACAATATTTCTTTTAGTTTAAAATTTACCCAAAAACTTTAATTTCGACAACGCCACAAGTCGGTACTCGCTTTCAAGTGGCAGATAAGATGCTTCTACCTATTATACCTCATCAGAGCACTGACATACATCACGCGGGATAAGCTATAACGTAACCACTAATACATAACAGATAATTGTTTCAAGTAAGCGTACATAATCGAGGAACATTTAACGAGGTGAGGATCATCATTGGTCGCAAGAGGTAATTGACATGTGAAATAGCATGGGCTTCAAAATCCTGAAACCACCACGCAACAGATCGCTTATCCTAATCAATACCACCCGCAGGGCTGGCTTGCCTGCATCTAAGATATTTTTTGAAGAATGCCGATTAGACCGACGGTAACAAGATAACACCAAATAGTTGATATATATAGAAAATATCCAAAAATTCGGCAAAATATCATACCGATTGAAATACCCGATTTTTTTTTTATTTATAAATGAGACTCAGCACCTGACTAAAAACCGTGACTGAAGATCCACCCCGACAAATTACATCTGGCCCAGCTCTATCCAATTTTTTTTCAAGACTATACCCGACGGCATCTATGACGCATAACACTAGTTATATATATGTTCACAACATTCGGGGACAATTGGAATACATTTTTTGGGTTTAATTCGAAAAGTACAAAACTTTAGTCCCTTAAATAAAACAAATCTCATAGTTAGATGCAAAATGAAATTAAGCCAATCTTTTATGAGCTGACAAGCAAGTCATTCAAGTATATTCAAGCTTCCACCAAAGATATTTCGTGCAAAGAGATTAGGGTTCAAAAAATCACCAAATTTTAGTACTCGTATTAAGAAAAAAGATGCCTCGTCATTATAGCAATGGCCCTCTTCGAAGATCATCACCAAACGACTCATCAAAAGATCACAAGGTTTATTATTAATCAATTTCTTCATTTCTTTTTTCTGGATCTAATTATTATGTGTCCCAAAAAGATTGTCCACTTTCTTTTTCAATGTTCAATATTACTCACTTGGTTTTTTTTATTTGTCGTTTTAGGCTAAATTTTTTGTTTCATAATATTTGTCATTCTAGTACAGGAAATTGTAATTTTACATTTCTAATGTAATTTTTTACTACATTTTCTTATGAAATTATTAGCCAACCAATGATATAGTTTCAATTAATTGTCATTTTTTATTTTCGATGTATTTGTTGACTTCTTTTTATTCTTCTTAATCCCTGCAAATGGCTAGAAGGACAAATAAAAAAACGGAGTTAGTAATAAACTTTGTGGACTTCATTGATGTACGTAATGTGGATTCAAATGAAAATTGTAATGAGGATTGTAAAGTAGGTTAAAAATACTAGCATTTGTTGCATTTTTCATCATATGTTATACTCTCTCTCTATCCCTAAAAGATTGTTACCTTTGCTTTTTGATGAATAAAATTAACAAACTTTGATAATTGACTCACACGACTTTGATTTGAATCGAATTTGTAATGTTAATAGTAAAATAGGGTGACAATACTATGTTTTGATATATGTTTCATGAAATATTACGCAACATATTAAAAAAATATTTGGGTTGAAGTTTAAAAATTGAACACATCAAAACTAGAAAGTGGACTTCTTTTAGGGATGGATGAGTTATTATACAACAATTAACATATATGAAAATAATTGAGTTCAAAATTTGAAAAGCCAACTATCGAAATTCAAAACTGGAGAGTAATTTGTAGCTCATAGCGAGATTTGGAACAAGCGTTCGACTCAACTTTAAACCATTAGCCTTCTTTGTATTAGATTGGGAAATCTACAAAAAAATTATTTTTGAGAATTGAAGAAAGTTGTAGAAGACGACACAGAAGTAATTCTATACTATTAGCATGATATGATCATCTTCTCAGTAGAAAAATATAAGGCGGCTTAATCAGATTCGCTTAATTTGTAGAAGTTTTGAACCTTATTAATTAGCTGTCCACTGGAAGTTGAAATTATAATTTTTGCTGTCATAGCCGTGTAGAGTTCAATTACTATACCTGCACGATTATGAACAAAATTTACCAAACCACTTATCTATCGGAAGAAGTCTGAGGAAATAGTTCTAAATGGGAATCGTACGGGCATGTTGTATGTCATGATGTATTAAGTCATTAGAATTCCACGTACTAGTTCAAGAACGTACACAAAATAAAAGTACATCTAGCTCTAGAGTCATGATTTTAACTGTTACGATTGCTATTTTATTTTCAAACTGCTCCAGCTCACTTTCTTGAATGTGAATCTTTGCAGAAATCTCGTGTATCAGATAATGAAGAAGTCCGGAGTAAGGATCAGCCTGATAGAACGAGAGATCGAGATTGGCATCACAGAGACCATAAGGATAGGAGTGTGAGAAACTACAGAGGGAGGTCTAATAATGAGGTTCGTGGCTATTCTGGACGCAATGACCGTGGCAGGTATTAGAAACAGATGCACTGGCTATAACGAAGAATTAAAAAATTGATTATTTTTTATGTTTACTTGGCTAGTAAGAATTAGATAATTGATCTGAGGGATCAATCTTCTTTTACTATGCTCGTGATAATAAGTGAGACTTAGTTCTCCAATAAAGTCATCAATTTTTCTTCTGCAGAAACAATGGTTACGGACGAGACAGAGACAAACACCAAAGACATAGGTCCCGCTCTAGATCAAAAGACAGGTCTGATGACCTAACTAAATCTCATTCAAAATCACCTTCTCGCTCACGCAGGTAAGATCTTCAGTAATAATTATGTTTTGGTGGTTATTTGGGGAAGTAGTCACTATTCTTTTTGACATATACGTATTATGACCTGGATAACTAAAGTTCTGAATATATGTAAACCCTATTGCATAAATTGTTACGATATTAGATATGTTCCGAAAGAAAAGCAATGTGTCAGAGATTCCTGAAGTATTTGACAAAATAGAGATTCTGTCTTAACATCTTACTCCCTCCATCCCCTTTTCTAAGGAATGTTTTCCTTTTGTGGAAATCCTAAACTAGTTCCTTTTTAATTTAATTGTTAGATGGAAAAATGAAGGGAAAAATAGGCATGAGAGATAAATTTGAATTCTCCTTAAAATTTGTAGAAAAGTAAATGCCCCAAACAATAAGGGATGGAGGGAGTATTTCTGGTTAAAAATCTTGAACATATGCATACTTCTTCCTTTTGTGGCAAACGGAAAAGTTGTTTCATATTCATTTGGTGCTGATATTTTTTGTTATGCTACAAATTCATTCTGGACTAAAGATCTTGATTTTATTGAAGCATCTTTTCTTTGTAGCAAAAGACAAAGTGGTTTTGATATGGCTCCTCCCGGCGTTGCTGCTGCTCCTGGTAATGCTTGTTAGTGCTTAGGTCTACCATGCTATGTTATAATTTTTATTTCCTTTAGACCTTCAGACATGTTGCATGAAATCCAGCATTCTTTTTAGGTTTTGCAATTTATATTATTTACTCTGTGTGAATATAATTGAATTTTCCTATTAATCTCTTTTTACGCATCTGGACTGAGAAGCATTGTTGTGTTGTTTTGTTGTGGTGTATGGTTTTTGTTTTTGGTCTTGTTGCCATATCGTAACAAAGGAATATTGGGCTAGATGTCCCATCATGCTACTGATGGGTGTGAGGAGCATAGATTTATGTCCAACGATGCTCGAATGCTCCAGTTAGCAGGATATTTTTCCATCTGCAAGCTCAAGTATTGTTTTATGGTAGACCTGCAATTGTTATCACAGCTTCTACAGTGGTGAAATTTATTTCATATTTAGATCTGAGTGATATAAACATCTAGGTAAGAAATAGGTTAATTTGTTTCCTTTATCGATTTTTTGTGAGTTCAACCATGATACATGTTGCTACTTTTATACCTTTTGCATTTGTGCAGCCGCTTATGTTTTACTGCAATGTATCTCTATTCTCAGACTTATCTTTTTTATTCCATGATGTCCTTACCATATGTCAATCTCCCATCTTGTTGAAATATGGTAATTGCAGGTTCTTCAGATATGCCTCAAGCATTTTCTGGAATGCTGCAGAATATGCTTCCTTCTGAGACTACTCAGGTAGAATTATTTAGCCCAACATTTTTGGTCGTTTATTACTTTCCCATATTAATGACCTCTTCCCTTATTTTGCAGGTGAACCCGTTAAACTACTTCCCTTTGTTTCCTGCCCAAACCATGAGTCAGCAGGTCCATATCGATGCTTACATTTTTTCGTTCATATCTTTGACATAATTTCTCATTGCAAATTCTGTTTTTGAACTGGTATTTCCACAGGCCACGAGGCATGCTCGACGAGTATATGTTGGTGGCCTTCCTCCACTAGCAAATGAGCAGGTATAATGTACCCCAATATCTTTGTGTGGTTAACTTTTGCAAGAAGTTCGAATTAAAATTTCTCTGATTTATACATTTCCTTCCTTTTTCATGATTTCACATCTTATTCATGTTTTGGGATTTCCTGAAAATACTATTTACCCGAAATACATTACCACAATCTGTTGGGGGAAGATGTTTTTTCTATCCGATTTATTTACAATGTTCATTAATACCCTTTTGTTCCCCGTGAAATCAGAATTCTAAATTTTATCTTCTAGCCAAGTAATTTTGTTGCAGGCAGTCTGAACTACTAAATGTTGCATACCAAAATTGACATTTTTTGCCTCAAATATGTGTTAATGCGAGACTGATTTCATTGTAAAATAACTGAATGTGTATTAGTTTGTAGTGCTTTGCAGCATTATGTGTGATTGTTAGGCACATGCACATCTGTTGCCAACACACATATCTGTTTGTTATAAATGTCATTTGTGATCTCGACCCTATCACATCATGATTTGTTCTTGTATGGAGTTTCTCGTTTTTGCTATCAATTATCCCTGTGCTTAAGTTTCTACATGTTAACTTTTCCAATTTGGCTGTAAGCAGACAATCTCTACATTCTTTAGCCATGTTATGATGGCAGTTGGTGGGAATTCAGCTGGTCCAGGTATGATTTTCAGCTTTAATGTTGCATAATTATAAACAAATTTGATTCAACCCATCTGATGATTTCATCAACTTCATGTCTAGGTGATGCTGTTGTCAATGTATATATCAATCATGAAAAGAAGTTTGCATTTGTTGAGATGAGAACTGTAGAGGAAGCTAGTAATGCAATGTCACTAGATGGGCTTCTCTATGAGGTATGAATGCTCTCTTAAGCTGATTGTCGGTTTACATGGTTAAGGTCCACTTGTGATATTTGACTTTTGGTTCAAAATTATATATCAGTCTTGCTTCATATTAAAAGCATAATTGACTGTGAAACACTGATGATCCTGAATTAGAATATGAGCTGCACTACAAAGTGTTCCATGCAGAAGACCTACATGATATGTTAGCTTCAGGTTTTGACCCCATTTGGACCCCATTGTTGTTAGTTTGAGGTTCACATAATCATATTATGAGGATTTTTTAATATAAACATCTATAGTTCTTAATCTGCCCATTTCTATCATGGCCAGTTCAAATCAATGAATCTATTTACATTCTGGTTTTCTCTTTTTGATATCTTTAATGAACTACAAACTGAATGAACTCTTTTAAATTCTTACTCAGACAATGAAAACTTCATGAAAATTGTATCCAATGGCTGATCCTTTAAACGTCTGTAATTTTCGTTTCTAGGGTGTTGCCTTACGAGTTCGAAGGCCCACAGACTATAATCCAACAATGGCTGCAGCGCTTGGTCCCAGCCAACCAAGTCCTCACCTTAACTTAGCCGCAGCTGGGCTCACGCCTGGGTAAATGGATACTGTTCATCACTTCTTTACTGCTTGCTCAATGCATTTTCATTTAATTGTTGAAATTTGCTCTCAGTCTGTCACATATGGCTTCTTTTTAGCATGTGACATTTTTTGTATCTTTCTGAGTTCGTTTAACTTGTACAATAAGGAAAAGCATTCTCAAGTCCAAGCCTTTTCTGCAAAAGCTTACTGATGATCCTAGTAAAACTTAAGCCAATCACCCTCTTTGTTTCTACTAAGAGTCGTGGCGCTTCGATGGTTATTTCCTTTAGATGATGCATTTTATATATTCTCAAACTCCGAAAGGGAACCCTTACCAAAGGATGATAATGTTAATGGGCTTGTAAACTAGAAACTTCGCATGTTACTCTAATTGTTGACCTGTAAATCTTGTATGTTCTCCCAGTTTTTAATTGTGATGCTTATGATAAAGTTTACAGCTAGTGCTCCCGTATTTTAATTCATGCGAATAGGATAGACTTAACTTATGGTTATTAGGAGCACGGAAACTGATGCTTTGCATGTATATTTGATTAACTGTATTATGAAGTTCTTGTGCTGAATGCTCTGGCATCCTTTCGTTGGCAGTATGACAAGTGAAGCTGATGGAGTCGATCGTATTTTTGTTGGTGGCTTACCATACTACTTCACTGAAACACAAATAAGAGAACTACTGGAGTCCTTTGGGTATTTTTTTTATTTTGTGCTATCCCTTTTTATTGCAAGTACTCAATTTCAGAAATGAAGATAGTCTTATCATATTTGTGCACCGGTGGCTCATTTTAATTGAATTTTCTGTGTGTGTATTGTTGATCTATTTCAGATCATTGCGTGGGTTTGACCTTGTTAAGGATAGAGACACGGGGAATTCCAAAGGATACGGTTTCTGCATCTATAAGGTAAAAGCATATTTGAAGTGTTCTCTTAGGCTTGGCATGCTTGCTAAATTGGCAGATACATGTTGTTACATGTTATTCTCTTCAATTTGGTACCACCTGACTGCCAAGTGCTAACTGATAAGTTATGAATAAATTTAAGCATTTGCATATCTTGTTACCTTTGTGTTCAAAGGGAGAGAACTTGAATATAAGAACATTCGTGTGATAATATGTCATTAATCTGTCTCCCCATCATTTCTTGTATCTTACGATTTATCTTGTCTGTTTTACTGTTGTGACTTGTGAATGTGGCCCTCTTGACATTTCTCTATTTTACTCCAGGATCCAGCTGTGACAGATATTGCTTGTGCAGCTTTGAATGGTTTGAAGTTGGGTGATAAGACACTTACTGTTCGCCGTGCAACCATGAGGTTTATACATTATTGTCACTTCACTTTTCTAGCTTAAGTTAAAAGTTCAGTAATCTCTTGCTATGAAGGATATCATGTTTTGGCAGGTTACTTTATATGAACATGGACGAATTAAATAACTTAGATATCTGTACTTATCAATGCTATTATTCTGATCATATTTTAAAATTCACTCCGCACCATCGATCACCATGTTTACAAGATTCATCATTCGATCACCATGCTTCATTTCGACCTTTTGGACGCTCATTGCTAGATACATGTCTCAACTGTTGTGCTAACGTATCGTTAAGTGTTGGATTTTTCTAGCATGTGACTATGATGTGCGTAATTGAAGGGGTAATTACGTCTTTTCATTAAAATATGAAGAATTAATTATTGCTTGTTATTGGCATCTTTTTGGCATCAAAATGGTATCTCAGAATATGCCAAAGGATCAAAGCATATTCCCATAAAATCTCCTTGACCATTGACCATCTTTGACCAGCTGACTTCAGTGAACTGCCTCCGCTACTAAGCGGTTTCCGGCGACGTGATCAGAGAAGACGATCAAGCCAGGTTCGGAAATCATTTCCCGGCCACCTTCAAAGTTCTTATACCGTACTACGACCTCGGCCAAAACATCACCTTTTACTGGAAAACATCGTAACAAGCCCCGAAAAGTACCTTCTTTTAGCATTAAAACTCCAACACCCAAACCCGCACCATTTCCTTCAAACTCCATATCCGCGTAGTGAGCCCCCTCCCATGAGCATCTTGTGAAACAAGTCCAGTCAACCTTCACCTGGCCTTCAACGTTTGAGCTCCCACCAGTTCATTTGAGAAGACACCTTTTCCCGCGAAAACACCATTTCCGACCTAATTTGGTCGCGTTTGGCTTTTTCTCCGGTCGATAAGCCAAAAAACACCTCAAAAGGCGATTTTCTGCTGTTTTTTGCTATTACCACTTGAATTTGCTTCAATTTGGCCTTCCATGCTTGAATTGGTTATGGATTAGAGAGAAGATACTTAGGGTTTAATTGGGGTTCAATTTTGGGGATTTTGAGGGAGTATTAATTAAGTCTTCAGATTTTAAGTAAAAGACGATTTTACCGCTTTGATTACACGCATACCTACATGCTGAAAAAATCAACACACTTAACGTCCGTTAACCCCAAAAAACGAACTGAGACATGTAATCTAAACATGAGTGATCAAAAAGGTCAAAACGAAACATGAGTGATCGAATGGTGAATGCTATGAAACATGAGTGATCGATGGTGCCATTAACCCTTTTAAAATAAGTGTCCCCGAAAATGCTGCATAGAATGGATTCGATTTGAATTTTTTTACCATAATGATTTTGTGGGAAGGAATTGACACTAATTAGGAGTGTATATTATTGTAGTGGGCAGGTTAAATCAGAACAGGAGTATATCTTAGCTCAGGCACAGCAGCATATAGCTATGCAGGTTTAATCTTGTCCCCTACTTGAACTTGTTTGCATTGCCCAGTGGTAAGCATTATGAACTATTCTTTTTCTATCAGAGAATCGCAATGGATGCTGGTGAGATAGGGATATCAACAACTGAAATTCCAACCAAGGTTTTATGCTTAAGTGAGGTATTCACAGCTTTAACTTTCTTGTTGCTATCTCTTACAATATGGTCTGGTATTTGCAACACATGTGATCTGTCAGAATTCTATGGTCGATAATTTAAAAAATGGAAAAAGTATTTGCATGGCCCATGCTTGACAACTTGCTTTCCTTTTGCAGGCAATTTCCGCCGAAGAACTAACAGATGATGGAGAATATGAAGAAATACTCCAGGACATGAAGGAAGAATGCCAGAAATTTGGTATGGAAGCTCCTTCGATATGTGATGCCATATCTTTCATATGTAGTATCTGATTCTAACAGTAATTTAATTTTAATATGCAATACTATTTCATTCGTAGTTTCTGATGTTACTAGAATGCTTATAGTGTTCCTATGTTAATTTAATCACTTTTTTAACTAAATTTTATAGTTCTATTATTTTACTTGATGAAAATTTATCCCCATTGAGCTTTTTTGCTCGGAAATATTGTAGGCGACTTGATCAATGTAATTATTCCCCGTCCAACTATGAATGAAGAAGAGCTGCAAGGTCATGGGAAGGTACCTCAGTCAGTCAGTCTTGGTCTCATTTGTTTCTTGTATATTGTATCAGCATAGTTGTTTTCTATCATATGCTCCCCTTCTACAACTGCTGCTTCATTTTGGTCTACATCATTTGAATGGATATTTCCATAATGATTTCGGTGTGTAGGTTTGCATGTCCCGAATGGCAATGCTTTGATGATAAGTAGTGACATTTTAGTAGCATCATGTATCTTTTTTAATTTTCAGGTATTCTTGGAGTATGCTGATGTTACTGGATGCGCCAAAGCAAGGGCAGCGCTTAGTGGCAGGAAATTTGGAGGCAATGCTGTGGTTGCAATATATTATCCTGAAGACAGATTCAATAATGGGGACTACAATGCTTAGATTTCTATTTACATTTGCTTGTATGTATAATGTATAGCTCCTTGTATCTTAATGCTACTAAGGGTTTATGATTATTGACAAGCAAATAGTACAATATTTTATCATGTTTGGTATTGTGAAGTGTGAGGTGCATATTATGGACTGTTATGAACAATACTCTTAACCTAATGTAATATGTTCTCAATTTTCTGATTCTGAGAAGAAAAATAATCAGAGTATTTTTCATTGATAGGGTTATAGCAAGCACTGATTTGTTCTATCGATCATCAAAATGTAGGCTATACTAATCAATACAAGATTTATGTTGGTCATTCGACTTTGTGTAAGCAAATTATGATAAAAATTGGGCCGTTTTATGTGGTTATACAAACTTTCCCGTCGAATAGAGATGGTAATAGATTTTCCAAATTATATTTCAAGTGCAATCTAATTGATAGTTGTATTATACATTGTAGCAAATTAGTCTAGCATTATTTTTATCTCGAAAAGAATGTTCAGTTCGTATAAAAAATTACGAACTTTGTGGTGTTAATTGACATATAAATTTTAATTCAAGTCAAAATCTTAATCGTTTGTATACATAATCAACATTATGATCTTAATATGATAATAAGAATAATTGGGAGGCCTCTCTTTTGATACCCTCGAGCGTTTTTTCTCTCCACAAAAAAAATCTTGCATCTTCTTTCTCAAGACTCCTCTTCATCATCTTCTAGGGTAGGATAACAGGAAATTTCTTCTGTTGCGGGACATGTCTGAAAAATCAATGCGAGCATCAGAAATAAGACTTTATTTGGGAATGAAAACAAATACAATTGATATATGATATATACACTTAAACTAATCAGAAAGGTTATTTATCCAAGTAGTTGTAGAGATCAAATGTTGTAGAAATGAGATTTTCGTAACTAAATAAGAAGAAGTTGTATGTCGGGATTTGTATGGAAGTTCAATGGATGACTCATTTTAGAATAAGTTCTCAAAATGCTCACACAAAATTTTGATTAAATCACATTAATACTTAAATTAAAACTCCGGAACCGTTCTGATAAAAATAAGCTTCAGAATGTAAGAAATTTGCAAGATATTCTTACCCTTTTCTTTACACATTTTTGTGTAATATCGTTTTCCATTCCGTTGATATTTGTTTTTCGATTTCTCCATTAAGTTGAAACATACTTTGTCAATGTAATTTATCCAACAATGTAGCCAACACTTTATAAGAAATTGGTTGAGATCATTCCAGGTTGAAATGTCCAACCATCAAAGACATTCGATACTTGGAAACATGCGCTCAATTGGATCAACTGGATCAATAAGATTAGATTACAATTATATATAATGTATTTTATTTTAATAGAGTTTTCGATATGTAATTTATCAGATTTTTAATTTGATTAGTTCTTATTTGGGGATGAACTTCAATTTAATTGATGCATGTGTATCTGGCCCCCATTTTATAATTCATGAATAAATATTAATTATTTCTATTGAAAAACTCATTATGATCTTAATATCAAAGTAGCTTGCAAATACTATATCTTAATTTATTTTCACAATTTATTATATAACAAATAAAAAACTAAGTTTAAATTTTGATAAGTTAAACTGTCAAAATTCAATATTGGACAATCTTTTAGGACATATGGGTATAAATTATAATGCTAGATAACTATATTTCTTAATTCTAATATTCTTAATTACTCACTCCATCCCTTTTTCTTACTTGACACAAATATTTAGAAAAAAATTAAATTCAACTCACAAATTAAAATTTTCCTCTATATTTTTAAATGGATGAGAACCAATTTAAAAATTTCCATAAAAGAAAAATGTCCTAAATATTTAGGGATGGAGTGAATTATTTATCTCAAACTTAACAATTTGAAGAAAGGTTTTTTGTAAAAGTATTAATAATGAACAATGTACACGTTAAGCAGTTAATGCACTTTAATTTGTTGTTAAAAGATTTTAAATAGATAATGTGCAATTATGATATATTACACCATTCCTTTTCTTGAGATATATTTACATGGTAAGTTGACCAAATTAATAATATCACACCATTTACTGATAACTTTCTCTCATATGACATGAATTTATTTACTAAACAAATTGTGCCATTCTTTATTTTCAATTGCAATATTTGTAGAATAATATTTTAAATTTGGTAAAACTGATGGAGTAATGCCCAATCAACATTTATCACGGCAAAGACTAATTTACCTACATTCATTTTCTTAAATTTAAATTTCATTCACACATAAATATAAGAAAATTTAAATTTCATTCACACATAAATATACATTTTAATCGAAATATAGTAATTTCAATCAAATCACAATTTAATCGAGATATAGTAGTTACAATCAAATCTTAATAATCTTGTCATGAAAGGTAAACCACAAAACAGGAAACAATCGCCCAAGGTTTTCAACTCAAATCCATAAATCTCGCTATAATTGATCTGCTGACTAGGATTATTGTCACCATCTTTTATTCTTGTGGATAAGCCTGACAACTTATTCATCCTTTTCATATCTAAAAAAGTAATACTTCCATTTTAAAACATTAATATTTTCATTTCAAATTATCAATATTTTAATTAATTCATATTTGAATCAAATTATTCATATTTTAGAAAACTAGGTTTTAAATATTATTATTTTAAATATTTTCATCAAATTTTATACTTCTTATAATTAAAAAAATATTATTGTACATAATATATGTAAACATAATTGAATTTGAAATTAAAATTTTAATTATTAAAATAAAAAATGGTTAATCTTTAAAAAAAAATTATTTCCTTAGTGAAATTGTTGGTAGAAAAGATAATTAATGAACCATTTTTGGAAAAGATAAGAATAGCAAAAATCTTTGGATAATATTGCCACCTCCAATATTTTCTCTCTCAAAAAACTATAAATTCTATTCATTCTTCCATCTTTTCAATATCCATCCGTTCTTTTCGTAATCTTGTTGCAATTCTCATTTTACTTATCAAAGTTGAGATATTTTTTTTAAGAAAAACAAAATGTTGGCAATTTTCAAGAATGATTTGGTTGTTCCACCAAAGGAGTTAAACAGCCCTGCATCTGTTGAATCAAAGCAACCTGAAGAGACTTTGAAAGAGTTCTTGTCTTCTCATGCAAACAATGCCTTTTCCATTGGTTTTGTAGACAAAGCATTGATTGCTTATGCCCCCTCTGAACGTTCTTTTCTTGCTCCCCAAAGGTACTAAGCGGAATCATAATTTTTATATAAAAGCAGTGGAAACAATAAAAGTATAGATAAAACATATTTAGTTGGTCGAACCAAATAATTTTCGAAAATTTATATTTAAAAATCTTATTTTTCAATAGTAGATGTTTCTTTATTCCACCAGTAGTTGTTTCTTTCTCCTGGTGTTTTGTTATCAACATTTCAAGATTCCATGACCCATGTTGTCTAAACCTCTTAAAAGAAAATAATATTGATCATTTGGTGGATATAATTTGTAAACTGGAAATAAAAATGATTCTATGACATGTTTTGTGTTTTTATGGGTTTGTATATATTGATTAAATTATTGATATTATTACAGGTTTTTTTGTGGGGTAAATGACATTTACTGTATCTTCATTGGAGGTCTGCACAATTTGTGTACCCTTAACAAGCAATATGGTCTATCAAAGGTTGGTAATGAGGCAATGTTTGTGATAGAAGCATACAGGACCTTAAGGGACAGAGGACCATATCCTGCTCATCAAGTCCTCCAGGATCTTGATGGTAGCTTTGGTTTTGTGCTTTATGATCACAAAGATGGAACTGTCTTTGCTGCTCTTGTAAGTTGCTAATCTTTGTCAACTAAATGTGCCATTTGCATTTCAAAACCTCTAATTCAAAGTAATTGGTGTTTTTTTCCGAGTCTAATGGTTGTTATTAATTTTTTAGTTAAAAATGTCAATTACATTGAATTACATTAGAATATAATGTGACTTATTGTGAGGCGCACAACCATCATAGTCTAATCCATCTGTGAACCGATATTTGATGCACTCTGCGTTCTTATTGGCTATTGTTACCTTGATAGGGCGGAGATGAAAATGTGAAGCTATTTTGGGGCATTGGATCTGATGACTCTGTAGTTATCTCTGATGATGTGACACTCATAAAATCAAGTTGTGCCAAATCATTTGCCCCATTTCCAACTGGTATGTATATAATAAACAATTAAATTTGTCAATTCTTTCTAGTTATTTCTCTAGGCTTATTGTAAAGATACATGATATACATGTTAAATCACATCTGAATTTACTCCAATCAACCAAATTATAAGTCCATTTTTCTTTGGGTCCAAACAAGGACCTAGGCCACATGACGGGTTAGTGTGAGGAAGTTAAATCAGGTGAACTAAACGTCCGTTTTTATATATGCAGGTTGCATGTTTCATAATAAAGAAGGATTGGTGAGCTTTGAACATCCAACGAACAAGCTGAAAGCTATGCCAAGAGTGGATAGTGAGGGGGCAATGTGTGGTGCAAGCTTCAAGGTTGATGTGTATTCGAAGGTGCATAGCATGCCAAGGGTTGGAAGTTCAGCTGACTGGTCAAAATGGGGGTAGGAGGATTACACTAGATCTTACATTCCTATGGCCATCTGTTTTTGAAGTTTGTTGAATTTGTGTATTTTGTTTTATTTTTCTTGCATAACTAATGTAGTATCAAGTGCCCTTTAATTTATTTTCTTGTTCACTTGAGTCTTGGACCTTTGGCCTGTAAATAATGTAATCCGAGGTTTTCTATCTGATAGTAATTTTATGAAAAATGTTCCACTTTAAAGATGAATTACCCTTAAGAATCGAACCGGATCGGCCCTGTAACATGTTCGAGGCATGTGTTTTCATTAAAAGGTCGGCGTGTAATTAATGAATTATGCAGATTTATGATGAAATTGATAGCGAATTTGAACGAAATAACATTTCTAATGAAATAACGATTTATTAATAATTGAATGGGTAGGCTTAGATCTGATAAGTTTTCTCAAATGAGTAATACCGTACAAGCCCACGACAACGGTACAATGATTACGTTCGGTCAGTTCATGACCTAAAAGTTCTGAAATCGCGCGCGTTACATGTTTATGGTTTGCCAGTCGAAACGTCAGGTAGTAAGCATGCAGTGTGTTTAAATTAAGCATTATCGAGGCCCTTCCATTTTTCGGTTTGACATGCGGAAGCTGGCCGTCCATAGATAACATTGTAGGCTATAAAAGTTAACGTTCGAGCAAGGCGAGAATAAGCCTAAAGCCTTTTGGCGGATGAATGCGATAACGCGAAAAATCTCTTCACGGCCCAAAAACTTCACTGCGGAAACAATATGCTAACTAAGCAATTGTAAAATTGATTAAGTTAATAGTTGCTTTGATTATCGAACAAGAAAAAATGCTACATTTATGAATCGAAAAATGCTTTTCTGATTAACTTTATGCAACAAGCGGTACCACGTTCACTTTCAGCATTTCACGTTTAGTCAACTGACTATTTTTTGTACTAAGCATTGGTAACGTTTAATTTTTCCCAACGACTACAAATAGTAGCGACTACTTTCATGAATTAGTAGTACCGTTTGATCAAGCGACCACCACGTTTAGTCCGGCGACTACTTTTTGTCTTAGCGTGAGTGGTTTACATTGATCAAATAATTACCACGTTTGTTCACTACGTAGAAAGATGTCTGAGGGACACCGTAGGAGCACTATAAAGGGGGAGGCTGACAGCTGATTCTTCGTTCTTCATTTCACTTGATCGTTTTAGCGATTACAATCACCATGATCGACTTTTCTAGCGATTCTGATACTCGTTACTTGTTTTATTGAGTCTAAAGGATTTGATCGAGTCTAAGGATTAACAAAGTCATTGAACTTTGTTCGTTGTATTCTTCGCTATTTCCTCGGGTTCGGTATTATCTATCTTTTTTATAATTGAGATATTTGTTTTTCTAAATTAATGGCATCGCTGACGTAATGCTTTGGTAAAAATGTTTAAAGTGATATTGAGAGGTAGTCTTCAGGTAATAATACAGTGATTATGTTAATCTAAGAGGATGATAATCATATGGATGAATTACCCATAATTAGCTACCAATCCCAGTCTTTACGGATAATACTATTGAAAGGAAAAAAAGTCGTGGATTTGTGACATTTTTGTGGCCAAGCTGTGAAATTAAAGGACAAACTTGTATAGATTGTAAGAAACCACTTATCATGAAAAGCGGGTGGGGGTGGAGGAGCAGAATTAAATGCTAGCTGAAACCCAGCTTATTAAGCACTAAGGATGGCGGTGTGGGGTGGTACCTGAGCGATTATGCAACCAATGGTAACTTTTTTTTAATATTTGGTTTATAGGTTGAAGAAAACTATGAAATTGTAATCGATAGTTAACGCCTTTTAATCATTGCTGATGGATGGCGTTTAAATAGTGGATTGAAGTCGTTAATCCGGCGAGCTAACCGTATCCCCGTACTACGTTGCGAACTTATACTTTAAATAATTTAAAATGAAAGAGTTCTTAAAGTGCGGCCTTTTCGAAACTGCGCTTATAAAATGTGTTTAGTAGTGATATTGGTGTCTTTCACGGATTTTTTGATATAATATGTATAGCATGCCATTGGATTGATAAAGATTGGGTCTTACAAAATGAGAATTGTTTATTTTTTAGATCGATTGCTAAACATAACGATATTCAAATTGTTGAAGGCATGCACGTATGTGCCGAAGATTACAAATGTATGAATAAGATTGTTTCAAATTTCATTTTGATATCGTCCGCTAATAGCGTTTAAATTGAAGAAAGTTAATATAAACGGGGTACCTGTACAGATTAAGAAGGCGGTTTTAGGGTTAAAATTGCGACTTTTCAACAACATAGCTTATATATTTTAACTTCTCGAACCAAATTTCTCTCGATTCAATCATCAAATCTCATCGAATCATCTCTTGAAAACATATTCCAACTACAATATCATCCAAATTAAGCTTCAATTTGAATTAATGGGACCAAAAAGGAAATCAAAGAAAAAGTTGTTCGAGATGAGAGTTACTGACCGGGAGGCCATTAGAGCGAGCTCGGCCAAACCTCCGCCGCGCCCACAAAAAGGCCGAGGGGCGAGGCGAGAAGGGATCAACTATTACAATGTAAGGTCGGGATTGTACCTCGAGCATGGGGAAATTGTGGAGGTAATTGGTAGTACTTTATTTAAGTTATTAAGAAGATACGATGTTGATTATTTTCAACTTTTACTAATGATTTGGTACCAGAGATAGTTGCACAATTTCATCATACACTTAGGGTTACTTATTCGAATGGTGGTGTGGTGTGTAATTACACAATTAATGGTGTCCGTGGTAGTATCACGGAAGATGATTTAGTTAGTGTATTCGGTTTGAGTAGGGAGGACTCCACGATTATAATGAAAGGGGTGGTGTAGTAATTGGCCGGTGAGTTTGAATGATTGTGCGACGATTCTTAACAATGGCTGGCCTTAGTAAGAAACACGTATAGCGTATAAATACAATTTGAGCGGCCTTCAAAAGTTTATTTGGAAGGTCGTCCAGAATCTTTTACTTGGCTAATAGTGGCGTCGAACACTTTCATACATGGGTTTGTGCGTGGGCTATTGTGCTTGAATGGGGTTAAAGGTCAATTTGCCCACATATGATGCTACCATATGAACTATCAAAAACAAAACTTCGCGTCAATATGGGATGATACTCTACCGTTTGTTGAGGTGATTGACAAGGTGTTCTAGTTTTAGAAAATCAACAAATGATCTGATGTAAGAATGACACTATGATAGGAGACAATCGTTCTTTCCGGGGTTGTATATGTGGGAGGTCGATTTAGCTTTCTAAGTGGGAAGTTTTTCGAAATTTGAGTTCATGAAAGGATGATGTGTGGTTGTTCAGCCAGATAATGCGCCGGTGCACTTATTTAGGATGGTTGCAATGCCAGGGAGCCAACACCTATCCTGACCCCGCTTTTTTTGTTCCCTCGGCCGAGAGCGGGGATCATCCTGAATCATCCGATCGAGCTTTCTTAGAGTCAATGAACGCCAACATGTTAGCCATGTTTGGTGAGATGAGGACAGAGATGCAGGGAATGAGACTTGGGATGGATCGTCTGACGATGCAGGTGGAGGATATGAGGTTGATAATGTAGGGGATGCGCTATGACCCACCACCGAGGCGCCGGTTGTCGTCAAGGGAGATGACAATGAAGAGGATGACATTGGAGGAGATGACACCGAAGAAACACATGAGTAAAATGTGTTTTAACTGCTGACATTATGTACTTTTTCGAGTTTCAAAACAATTATGGTTCACTTTATTTTTGTAATAAATGTAGTTTGGTATTCGAGCAATTTAGTTTTTATGTGTTATGCATTTTAGTATTTTGAACAATGATTATGTTATGTAGTTTGTCGAACATTTTAGATTGTGTTGTGCTTGTCGATAATTTAGGAGTTTCGTTATTTGTTTATGGTGTTTAATTCCTATATTGTTTTACCTTGATATTTATGTGTTAAGCGACGCGTTTGTCTAAGCGTTGCCACGTTTATGCCGGGTTACTTACGGAATCTGATATGTATTTAATACTTGACTATTTTATGTGTAGCGATGACACGTTCATGGCATTCTACGTTTAAGATTCGATTACTTATAGAATGAAAGCATTGTGTTTGGAGGGAAACTTTATGTGTTAAGCGGTGGCGGCGTTTATTTTAAAAGCATTCTACGTTTATTAAGAGGCTGAGGGGCGCCGGGCGAATCGGGCAGAATATTGGGTGGGCTGAAATCGGGCCGGGGCACAGGGGCCCAATCCACTTTCGGCCCCAATCCGTCGAATTTGCTTGTAAGGGGCCGTGGAGCTGTGGACCGGGGGCAGAATTGAACCCGAGCGGTGGGCACAGCCCTCGGGCGACCACCAAAGGCCGATCCATTAGACTCCACTAATTATGGTCAATTAGGTGAATGGTTCCAACAAGTTGGAGTTAAATATCCCAATCACCCTCCAAATATTTGAATAAGAGAGCGGTGACGTCGATCGAAAACTTTCGCTTGAAAGGAGCGTCTCGCGTTTAATCTTGTGGTGATATATTATATCATTTATTATAGCAGCACTTATTAGCTATGCTTGATTAAGGAATTTATGTATTCGTTATTTGTAATACTTAATATTTATATAATTTTTTTGTATTTGTTATTTGTAATCTGATATTTGTATTATAATATTATTTAATGAATCTTCTTGTTAATTTTTTAAGAAAATTGATTTAGTGTATGAGTATAATGAATATATTTACTCTCAAGAACGTTACACTTGTTCCATAATGGTATTTAAGTTCAAGCAAAATAAGACCAGTTGTAATAGCAATAACTACCGGATAAATAACAATTAATTTAAGGTTGATCCTCTAAAACACAATGATCTAATGTGGGGTATAGGGAAGTAGATACTTACGGATTTGCATTTTTTCCAACAAATTCTTTTTTAAAATTATAAGTAAAAATATAAGAAATATTATTTATAATTTGAGGAGAATTAAGTGATAATTCGTTTTTAAATCAATAGTTGTGATTGATATTTCAATTTTTGAGATTAAAAATTGAGAGAATTAGAGGGATAAAAACTTAAGACAAATCAGTTACTAAAGACATTGATGCTTAGCTTCGTTATATCATGGATAGTACATTTAATATAAAGTATAGAATTAATGTAAATATATGAATAATAGAAGACACATATCAATTAAAATTGAAGTCATTCTACAAAAATCCTAATCAGATTAAAAAAATCACGACACATAAAATATAAATCTTTAAAAAAAGAAAATATTTCATTAAGTACTGTTTAAATTTGGAACGATTGTAGAGTAATTTTATTTTTGATTTATTATTCAACAACTTGCTTGTTTGTTTTAAAGATAATTATTTAAATTTTATGTAGGGATAATGAAAGACCATCTGAAATATGTTATGAATATAATATAAATGAATATTTAGATATTGAAATGGCCAATTAATCTAACAAGAAGGAATGTATAAGATAAAAGCCATCAGCGTACACTAAATAATTCAAAGTAATGTCATGCAATAAGTAAACTAAATATCCTTGCAATCACATAAAACATAATATAAATTCGAGTTAAACATGTATATTATCTGCCTCCAGTAAACACATGCGATCTTGAATAAAATAATCATGCGAATAATATCTAATAATGCGGTTCGAACTTGCAAGTATACGGATGACTTTAAATATTCAAATATTTTTCATATTAACTCAAGCGAGATTCAAGTTCGAGAATATAAATATGCTAAATCATAAATCCTTACAGCATGTTTCATGTATCATTATTTCGTTGCATGCTATATTATAAGTCATTACCGCATAAATCGAGAGGTTGCTCTTTTGTTGCTACCAAATATTTATAATTTTGATACTTTTCTATCCAAAGGTGTATGTGTCACCTTATAGCTTATTTAGTCTTGGAAATTCTGAAATATTATATAATGACAATCTTGGAGTCGTTTATTACTCACGGTACCCCGAGACATAATGTATTTAGTCTTATCTTCCTTAGACTTGAGTCTAAATTTCTACGCTTATATAGGTCGTTTAATTATAGTGCACTGGTATACTAAAGCTTCAGTATCGTATTTCATTAGACTCGAGTCCTAAATTTCTCATTTATATAGTGAGTTTAGTTTACTGCTTGATTGCGTGCTTTTCTGCTTTGAAATTCATGAAATATATCGTCTACTCGCCAGGAGATAGATTTGAATCCTCGTATTGTTTTTCATGATATAGAGCTCTTAAATTTATATGCAATAATATTTATTGTAAACCAATCTTTTCTTTTTTAGCTTCCACCGTGTTCATGATAATTGAGATCATTATATATTCATGAATTTTGTTATGTAATAATGCTTTCTTTCAGACATTAATTATAGATTTAACTTATTCATGAGATATATTATTCATCTATCTCTTCTAGAGATGATATTAACTGAACCGTCTTTAATAATAAATATCTTGATGATGGAGCCCCATTTCATCTATAGCGGTTCTTCGAATCCTACGCTCCCAGTTTGAGTGTTTACAAATGTACATTATTTTATTATTATCTTGAGATAAATTTGTTTGAAGTTTGTGAACTTACAGTTCATATTATCGCTTGAATTGATACAGTGTTGAAGTTCGAGGAGTTCATATGTTAAATCTTGAAGATCGTATAGCGTAGGGATATTCTGCTTATTTTCAGGTTGTATCACTGATACCACTTGATGTTGAGAAAATATTGATATATCATAATGAAAAATTACTTGATAAATTGGTTTCGGAGTTCGCATTTCCATGTATATAGATATACATTACCTTTTTGTGTATAATATACATTTAAAAAAGTATCATTTGTGCGTCTTTATTCGAATATATGATGCGGCGTAAAATTAGAGGTAAAATATTTGGTTTAAAGTAGAACCAACTATATTGGGGGAGTTGTATAATAATTTGGCCTGATGCGAACAAGTGTCGCTACATGTATTGTAACATTTCGATGATCGATTGGAATTGTTAAATGTAGTTGATATGTACATGACAGTCATTTGAGGTTTGTAAAACTCGCATAAATTGTTCAACCTGATAGTTTATTGACTCTTCAATGAGTTTCTAATTAAATTTTAATTATTCTTTCGCATCGTAATTGATCCGGGATGAGTGAGCGATTAAGTACCAAATAATAAAAGGGATTCTACCACGTTGTCAAACATCCGATTTGACAAAAAGTGTATTTTGATATACAATTATGTGTATTTACTTGATAATATATTAGCTCTTTCCGGGCACTTGATTAGCTTTCTTATACTTTTGACAAATAACTCTGCTTTGGAGCTTTCAACATTGTCTGATGTCATAGACAATTTGGAGCATGTTTTTAAAAGTGATTAAGTTTGTTTGGGACTTAGAAAAATATGGTCCATCTTGAATACATCTTGAGGGACTCGTATGTTAGCTCTTGGAGCCTTCAATTAAATTTACATTACCTCATATTGTGATAACATTAAGCATCTTGTTATCAAGTAGAACATTTTTCTTATCTTTAAAATGGTATGAGTTGTAGCATATGTGAGACACATTTCTTTGTCCACTTTGACATACGAGGAGTTGAATTATACAACATGTGAACAAGTTGCATACTCATGAACAATGTATACCACTTGAGTATAATTAGATAATCGATAGCTTGATAATTAACGGCTTCAAAATTTATATAAATAAGTTGCATAAAGTAAGGATATATGTATCATCTAGATTAAAACATGTAATCATGCATTATATCTTACAAATGTTCGAAATAATGCTTGCCTGTTTCCACCATTTTGTTATTGTCTTCAAGACTAACAATATTGTTAAAACATGATGTAAATCAAATTACGCATGCACAGGGCGCTCCTGCTTGAATTGAGTAGATACATATTTATATCAAATATAGTAAATGCGCATTGAAATTCAATTCAATTTGTAAGGTATATACGGACCTAAAAGAAATTATATATAATTTAAGTTCATAAAATTGATACATTCATTTTCTCCCAGAATCATATGAGTCGTCGAAGTCTCGTGGGTGGAATTACGTGGCATTTCGTATGAAGTGCTAAATCGAGGGTATCAAGAAAAATTCTTCAAGAAAAATCAAGAGGGAACTTAAATTGCATATAGATTATATGCAATATAACCATCATAAGCCCTTTTAATCTCTTAGTATTCATACTAATTTAAAATTGAGTCTTCAAGACGCATACTTCAAATATATTAATATATTTGAACTATTTTTTTTTCATAAAGTTGTGAATAATTTATTATGACTAAAATCTTGTGGATTAGTCTTAAGCTAGTGATAGCAACCAAATGTTCTCGACTACATAATCAAGTCTTATAGATTAGTTGTAGTATAAAAGGGGTAAAAAGCAAATATTTTCTCGAAGACTTATGGACTAGTGATAATAATAAAATTCCATATTATTGTAAATAAAAATCTTATAGAGTAGTCTTAGGACTAAAGCTGTTTATGAGTCTTTACGTGATAGTTAACCCAGGACATATATATAATGAATAATTGATATTACATTTTTTTTCATTAAGATAATCATTAATGAGAACAAATGAATGGACATTGTTATCTTGAACAAGATCGTTATATCAAATGATACGGGAGATTAATGTATTTGAAAAGTTGAGGCGAGACATTTCGGCGCATGAATGCGTATATATATATATATATATATATATATATATATATATATATATATATATATACATATGAATATATTTCAAATGCCTTCTGAAATCATAAATATACAAATGTAATAATTTATCGAATTGTATATAATAGATGAAGAAGACTATAATCAAATATTTGTTAAAATCCAATAATATACGGAGTATAATTTTTGCTAGTACTCCCAAAGTGATTTTATAAAATCTATCGTTATTATTATTAGATTTATCTTTATCGATGTATCATTTATTTATACTTAATGAATATAGTGAAGAAAATTACTATGGATATAGGAGTATAAATACAAATCCATAGTTCGAGGATCTTTAAAGTGCATACTACATTATTCAATACAAAAACATATAATTAAATATATGAGCAGAGGACTTACGGTGCGTGAGGGCCAAATTCCACTTAAAATGCAGCTTAGTGCTTGGCGTGAATTTGGCTTCCACTCGGCTCCTTGTTGTAATGTCACGTCGTATGATATCTACAGTTAGTCCGCGGGGAGGGGTTGAATCGAGAATTTAATACATCTTTGAAGTAAGCGAGGATGAGAGCAAAGCGGGGAAAAGCGCAGTGCTTGGAGGAATTTCTTAGGGTTTTTGGTGAAAAGTTTTTACAAAAGCGTGTGTTGAAAACCACAAGTTTGCTTATATAGAATTTGGGATTTAAAGCAAGCGCGATAAGCGACCGTTAAATATTAGCTTGACTCGTTAACTCTGTGGATTAGATTTAAGACGCTAATGAGTTGCTAATGAGGATTGAACTATTTAATTAAGCTAATTAAATAGTAATGAGTCAATATATCAATAATCTTTTCAGAGAGTTATCGATAAATACTAAAATTACTCGGGCAATTAAATAACTATTTAATTGATTCTATTTGTTGTCGATATTCTACATAAAATGTAGAACCGCCTTAATTAGAAGCCATTTCTCAATTATATAGTTCTCTTTAATTTCATACATGAAATATAACTTCAGCGTCATTTGTATGGTAGTAGCTGACGCCCACAGGCTCGGAATGTAGTAAAGTTGTATAATAATAATAATTGAGCCCGATTACTATTATTATAAGCCAGTTAATAAGTAAAGATCCTAGCGATAAGCTCGCCAACCCCTTAAGTATAAAGCTGAGGGCTTCAGCGCTAGTAATATACAATTACTAACTTGAACACTAAGTTCGATAATCACATTTAACCAGCGGTAAATGAATTGCTACGCAATTGTCCTTGTGAGGCGTATTAAATGGAACGATTCTCGTTGATTTCCGACACTCCCACATGTTTTTACCGCAGGCGGTTATAGCACAATTCCTTTATCCGCAGCGATCTCTGATCGTAGGCTAGCCCAAGAAGTGTGTCATAAGCATGACTTTCTTTACTCATTATGGCCGAATAGCGTTATGGCGTCATGCAACCAATCAGTACCAAGCGTGGCGAAGGCACGAGATCTTTCCTTGTATATCAAGGGCGGACAAATCCCTCCCGATATACTTGACATCTATCGTATACTTTCGGCTAGCGACTGACATGTCCAAGTTATAATCCCCTCTTAAGGCGGGCGTTTGAGTCATAGTCAAAATACTGAGCTTGTATAACAGAATAGTTGATTATATATCGTAGGTCTAAGGTGTGAACATAAAATTTACAAACAAATGTCATAGGACACGGAATATATTATCTTACATGAAAGATTCGTTTGATCATTACAGTCTCCCAGATTAAAACGGAACCGGCTACGGTGATGATCTAGTCTGCTTGAGGCTGCGTGATCTTGATGCCTAATCAAAACACCATGTTAGTCATATATGATGCTTGTCGAGCCTGTATCGGCGTCGACGAGGCGCTTGGTACATCCTATGTTTAGGCTTGAAGGGGTGTAATTAGCAGTTAAGTATTTACCTCTCTAGAAAACATAGACTAACCTAGAGATTTAACCTTTCACTCGTCGAGGATACACTACATGTATATATTATATATAAAATTCAAACATATAGTCATAAGCAAACAAATATATTAAAATATAGAAGCAATAATATTCAAATATTTGTTCACGCTAACCACTGTTGATAGATCATCTTGACTCCCTGACTTAACCCCTAACGCGGCTGCGACATACATCTGGAGCCTATATTACATTCATTATAAATCATGCTTTGCACACGACTTAGTGGTTTTAGTAAAAGTCGGCTTGAATTGGCCTCTGTTTCTACTTTACATACTTTGGCGTCGCCTCTATCAGCGTATCTACAATGGTGATACTTTACGATGCGATGCTTGGATTTGTGATGTGCTGCGGGGTTCACCCAGCTTGAGCTATTGCCCGATATTGTCTAAAAAGCAACTCAACTTTGGTCCTGATGCTAGGTACCACACCAAGTTAGGTGCGAACTTCTTTATCAACATCTTGCTTTTCGCGGCTTGAGGCCATTGCGATATACTGATTACTTAGAGTAGAATCGGCCAGCCGTACTATTTGGAACTCCTCTAGAATCACCGTTGAGACAAAATACATGGGTAAGGGCACGATAGTCGTCTCTGCCGGTTTGGCCGGCGTCGGTGTGCCATGCAACTCTCGTCTCTCGCGTATACCAGAAAGCATCTTTAGTTCTCACCGGATACTTGAGATGCTGGCTTGGCTACTGTCCAGGTCGCTTTCACTGGATAAGCTTTGGTAGTTTACTGCTTTCAATTAGCCCTTAAGACACATCGAATTACAGTGCTTGTGACATGGCATACATGATGGATCCTATAGCGAGCGCTTAAGGTATATCCGCTTACATTCACATTCATCACCGGCGCTAGTAGTGGGGCCAGTAATACTCTGTGAGGTTGAACTCCATTATGCAATGGGAGATTCACATACTTTGGAATTTATAAATGTTGAACGCTGCGGTACCTTATTCACATAAGTATCACAGAAAGTCGATGTCGACCTAAACAAGATCCGGTGGATCTTTTATTCCAAGTATATATTGTCTTACGCTTTAAGTCACTTACCGTTGAGAAACATTTGCGGCCAATCATGGTAGGTTTAGTAACTCTCGTTGTTTCCAATGATAAGTATGTCGTGACTTATACGAGGACTATGAATGATACATAACTCCAGCTTACCTTAGCATATACAGATTCTTAGCCGTTCTTGATGAAACGAGCTCTTTGATTGATTAAATCAAAGCGTAGATTCAACTAACGGGATGCTGCTTAAGACCGTAAATGAACTTTTGCGACTTGCGTACATGGAGTCGCTTTGGACATACAAAGCAGGAGGATTTTACCGTGTACATCTTCCCTCTAAATTTCCGTTCGGGGAAGCGGTCTTTACATCCATTTGCCATATTTCACTTAGTCATGAAATGCGTGATAGCTAAGATTATCGGATGGATTTAGCGTAGCATTTGTGAGTAAGTTTAAGGTATAGTCCACTCCATTGAACTTGTTTGAAACCTTTCGCTCTGAAGTGGCTTTTGAAAACATCAACTTTTCGTCTTTGTCATTGTTTCAGCTGTAAATACCCGTTTCGTTGATAGGGCGAGCCCATTTGGTAAGGAAATCCAGCCAAAGGACGAGCCTCGTTTTTGGTACATAGAATCCATCTCGGAATTGCATGGCTATTTGCCATTTGTCGACATCACTTGCTATTCGTTTGCTTAACTTTTTTGTAAGAAGTGGGCTCAAATAAAAACTTTCAATGATGAAAGCTTCGCGTACAGCGCTACGGTTCGTGGCGTCCACATTGGATACTCACAGGGTTGGATTCTTCCAGGCTTTCACGTGGATCAAGCTGAGGTCTTATGAAAGAAGGTTCCAATTCTTGTGGTGTGTCGGATACTGCGTGCAGATCGTCGATATTGACTTAAATCGGCTTGAGCTTCGTGAGATGAACACATTACTTAGTCATACGGGCGGATATTCACTTTTCGAGAATACTCTGTTGTGATGAAGATTTTATTCTCTGCTTCGGGGTAGAGTAGTAACCAAGCTGTTCCACCTTGGATATCCCTGAAATAGCATTTATCGATTTAAGGCAAGTTTATCTTTTTATTAATCTCTTAACATAGAAGCTTGAAGCTGAATCTTTAGAAACTGACTTGGGAATCTTTCCCCGAACCGCGGTCATAGGAGGAGTTTTATCTGGCGACTTGGTTGGACATGTTTAAGGTAAGTGCCGGCGCTTAGAAGTGCATATCCCAGAGTCGCCGGTAGATCGGACTAGAATTTCGTCATAGATCGGGAACCCATTATGTCGAAGGGTTAAAATTTGCTCCTTTCGGACAACGCCGTTATCTTTGTGGCGTTCTATTTGGAGTGAGTTGTGAAGCAATACCGCACTCTCTCTAAGATGAGTATTGAACTTCGTGACTCAAATATTCTCCACCTCATCATCTTGGAGAATCTTTATTGTCTTGTTAATCGGTTTTGTACTTCATTTTTGGAACTCCTTGAATTTCTCGAAAGGACTCGTGTTTGTGTACCAAATGGGAGATACACAAAACCGTATCTCTTGTAATTAAATGGGTAAATGTATTTAAGTAGTTATAACCTCCTCTTGCGGATGTGTTCATTGGCCGCATACATCGGTGTGTATGAAGTCCCCGATAAATCAACTTGCCACTTTCGTTTAAGCCGGTGAAAGGCATTTTTGGTCATTGCCGGAAGCCCGAGACTTCATGGCTTTTATGCATTATGATTACATGTCGAAACCTTCAAGTATTCACTTTGAATTAGGTTTCTTGATTCGGTTACCGTTAATGTGACACAATGCAATGCCATAGGTATGTTTGGTTTAAGTCTTGAAGCATTCCATTTTAAGTTTATTATACGGCTTCGTTATTAAGTATACAAAATGTAGACCATTTGAAGGGAGGCGGTACAAATCTTTTCCATTCACTTGGTGATCCTAAATTCATCGGAATCTATTGAAATGAAAAACCCATTCATTATTCAAAGCGAGAAATAGAAATAATATTCGCAAATTGCAGTGCGTAGTAAACGGAGATAAGTTCAAAAGCAGGCCCGTGGGCAGAATTTAAACTAATGGATCTGCTACGAGGCGCATGACCTTCGCCCGTTTCAGCGCGGGATCCGTTTCCCTGCTGGGAGTCTTAGCACGGCTTGAGTTCCTGCGTGGCCGACAAATATGAGGAACCACAACCGGTGTCTGGCCGAGAGAGTAGAATTAGAAGTTGTCTGAACTTGATAACATATCATACATACTGTAAGGCTTGGTGTTTATTAAACCATTTTCCTATCTCGATTGAATTTCCTCACAGGGCCGCTTTCCGGTGACCCTTGAGTTTGCAATAGTGGCCGGATGTAAATGCGAGACACCGCCTGCATGCTTGCGGCGTTTGCGTTAGGCAGCGGCGGTAGAAGCGGAAGACCTCATGATACGTATCCAGCTTCATTAGCATCGTAGTAGTTGTTGTTTATGAATCTCGGCGAAAGAGCTGATCGACATGCACGCTATAGCCTTTGATATACTTAGACATATCGACTAAAAGCGAGATCTCGTAATTGAGATAAAGAACTACAACTTAAGAGGCTTATCTACGTCAGGAGGACCTACACGCTGTTGGCCGTATCCGTTGTTCACCAGTCTTGTCAGGCTGCCGTATTTGACTGCTTGATCGATGAGGAGCGAAAAGTTCGTATTTCTCATGATACGCACGCTCCTTCGATTCGCTCGAGAGCTTACGATAAATGTCATATACGTGATACTCATCATCACGAACTGTGAAACTTCGGGTACCAATCCGAGGTAGCGTAAAGGCGGCACTGCGTTTAGAGAGTCATAGCAGCTGCAGCTCGTATTTCTTCGGCGTACACGCCGATTGTCCCCGGAGATGCGCAAGATTTCTTTATACAAAGGCGTATTGATCCGTGCAACTTGAAGACAACCTTGACTTCAGCGAGACCACGTCTCAAAATTTGCACCGTCGTACGCGGCGAGTTAATGTAGTTTGAAGCGAGTTAAGAAATTTAGCGATAGTGGTAGCCATATTATTAATTCTACAAGAATAAGTAAATAAAATAACGGACTCGATGAAACTATCGTTACTTTAAAAACACTTACAAATAAATTGTAAAGCTAAATACTAATACTTGAATCTCCACCCGAAAATCATTATCGAGACTGTCTGGCTTAAGTGGCTTGGCCAGCTTGTTGCCTTTCATTTTGAATCCGGTTATAATAGTAGGTTGTCAGCAATTATGTAAAACTACATAACTCTTGTGTCACTTGGCATCTCTTTTACAGGGATGCTGACATTGTATCTCAGAAAACCGGTTAAGCGTACGGAATTAAACCCAAAGTGTTACTTGGATTGATAAATACGAGAAAGCCAGCAGCGTTAGTGAAATCCCTTGGCGTCCATTGTCATATCAAATGCAGCGTTGTAACACCGCGTACGGTGTGCCCAATTGATGCGATTGATTGCTTAACTTTAAAATTGGCTTCATCACTTTGCTTAAATTTTGGTGGTGAGATTATTATTACTTTGTTTTCGTTTACTCATAAATGCTTAGCACATAAATCAAGCAATACATGCAACATGAAAAATAAAACAAGTAATGCACATTCGAGAGATATCGATATGGCTAGAACCTATTATAGTATTTTATCAAATACTAACATAAGTCTAATTCTTGTATCTTTATCTTACGGATCCATTCTGAGGTCGCTGATGTCATATAGTGAAATGATCTTGATATCTTCACTTATTTACAATATTTATATACTAACGTCTTAGGCAGAACTGCGAAACTTTGTGGGTAAAGCAGGTAAATAAATAAATACAAAATATGACTCGAAGGTCATTCTGATAATACAGTTCGCGGACGAAAAATAAATAAATGGGCAGCCTCATATACACTCCCGTTCGATCACACCGTTACAAAATATAGGCACTTTATTAAATCACATAAATAGAACTTAATAAATATTTTAAATGGCATTGGAAAAATGCATGTTTATAAATTATCAAATTAATTAATCCATGTAAGTACAGCATTATTAAAATTAATTAATATAAACTCGATTATCATACACATGTCAATTAATAATTATTACCAATAATTATTAACATTATACATATTATAGAAAAATATTCATCACAAAATATATTCTAAAATACATTAAGTAGTGAAATTATTCATAATTGTTATATGACTTTTCATCCGATTTAAAAGATATAATATAAAGGAAATTAATTAATTGTCATCACATAATTAATTACAATTAATTGAATTGATTAAAATGACAAATAATCAATAAAAGCCGAAATATAACTAGTCCCATAATTTTTAGGAAACCAAAATAGGGAATAAATTAGATTGGTTTTCAAAATTAGAGGCAGCCAAATGTCATAATGGGCTTTCGGGCGGCCGGCTATGGAGGCATAGTGGCTCGCAGCGCCGCTCCTCCACCCTAGGTCGTCGTCCGACCCGTCATTTGGTACCAAAATCACGATCCGACACGAGACGAGCCCGTAGAGTCGCCGGAAGTCGGTCGGCCGATTTATGGTAATGTTACCATATTTAACTCGGTTTTTCAGATATAACTTAATTCGTTTGTAAAATCGTTTTGGAGGCCTTAAAAATTTTAAACATTTATGAAATTCGAACACGTTAAACTTCATAATTTTCTTGAACAAATCCCACTGGTCATTCATTAAAATAAATTTTTTTAATTATTAATTAAACAGTCCAGAAATCTCAAAATTATTTTGAGGCACTTAGAAAAATCCAAAAATTATGAAATTTAATGGAGATCTTCTAACTGCTATCTGAGTTCCAGAAAAAATTAGCTTGTAATTTTACAAAAAATTTACACCCCCAAACATGTTTTACAAAACTGTTTTGAAACAAAATTAATTAAATACGTCCTTTTAATTATGAAACAAAATCCATGCCAACAAAATATGATAATACATCATCATAAACTTGCTTAAACACATGTAAATCAATAATCAAACCAGTGATTTATTCTCATCATATATTTATCAATTAAATATATGAGCGAAATTAATCGAATAAAAATTGATAAAACACAAAACAAGCATAAAATAAATAATATACAAATCCGCTAGTTCGAGGGGATCTTTAAAGTGCATCTTCACATTCAATACAAAAAACATATATAATTAAATATATGAGCAGGAGAACAGTCTCTGCGGCGGAATTCCACCAAATCCACACGCTTCAAATTCACAACGTGAATTTGACTTCCCTTCAGCTCCTTGTTGTAATATCAATCGTATGATATCTCTAGTTAGTCCACACCAGGAGGGGTTGAATCAAGAACTAATCTATGCTAGTAAACAAGGATGAACAAAACCAGAAAAACCCCAAAATTCTTGGGAGAATTTCGGCCAAAGGGGGGGGCGGCTAGGAGTAGCAATACGTAACTTGT